>JAYDZE010538926.1:4662-14836 GCA_034509125.1 Monilaria moniliformis
CAAGAGAAAATAGGCCTCATTAATTATTTACCTTAGGTTTTTTTGGGGTTTGTGTGTTTTGAATTTTTTGCTTGATGCATTGCACTAATCCTCTTTTTCCCAAGTGTGAGATTTCACTTATAGAGAGTTGTAGCTATCTTAGTTTCTTGGATTCCCCCTCTTTGTGAGGTGTACGTTGTATATTTTTATTCGATTATTTTAATTTATTTACTCACCAAAAAATCGTTTTTATTTGCTATAATAAGCACATAGTTTATATATGCTACAATTTTGTTTGGCTAGTTGTTTATGTTGCATTATATTTCATAATTATTTTATATAGCTATCGTAGTAAAATGAAAAAAAAATACATCAATTTAGCTTCATAAATTGAGTTTGAGAAAAATTTAGCTCAAACTTCAATTGATAAATTATTTAAACTTTATAAATTGATTTAGTGATAATTTTATACTGTTATTGATTTTGAACGACAAAAGTTCAGTTGGGAGTTGGATTTTACATGTGGAGTTTCTACACGTACATTTCATGATGTGAAAAATTGAGACATTTCATGTCGCAAAATTGCGTGTTTGTGTTTTCTTAAGAAAACACAAACAAGGAGAAATAAATAACATCGTTTTGAAGATGTGGAATATCTCAAAATTTCATATTATTAAATTTATATGGCTGGAAATATCACGCGTAAAATTCGGTTGCCAATTGGACTTTTTGGGTGAATGAAAATTGTTAACTAAAATTCCAATTAAAACTATCAATAAATCAAAATTTGGGGCTGAATGGGTGAATTTTGGCCTGATAAAATCTTATTGTTATAAAAAAACAGACTTGAATTGTTTAAAATACTTTTATTTTTTGAAAATTTTAAAAATTAATTTGAACATTTTTTAATTTAAGGGAAAAAGATTGTTTAAATTGGTGGCATGAACAATTCTGGCGAAACAGTCGAACTCAGAGATCTTTGTTTAACACATTTAATTCCAATCACAACTCACAACGTAGCTTTACACCAACATCACGAGCACACCTGGCTCTCTCTCTCTCTCTCTCCCCCTCTCCCAATCCTCTCTCTCTCTCTCTGCGCGGGGAAAACACAAAACAAGGTAAGAAATTATTGATTCTTCTTGATTCCTTATAATCTATGGATGGCCTGACTGACCCTAATGGGATCGAATGCTTCTGATGGAAAGATTTCAGTTGCAAGGCGTTTTTTACCATGATTTCTCATGTGTTATTTGGTTGAATAGTCCCAATATTTGCGTCTTCTTTTCGGGTTCTATAAACCGCGTTGTCTTATATTTTCTGTTAAATGGGTTGTGAATTAGGTGTTGTTTTTGAGTGAATTCTTTGTTTTCAAGATTACTTTCATCTCATGTTTTTGGCTGGCATTTGTTGTTCATACTCAATAATGGAAAAAGTCTAGCCTTTTTCTTGATACTGGAAAATGAAATCGTATCAGCTTTGTTTTCTTTCTTTTCTAATTCTGGTTGCAGCAGATAAAATTAATTGCTAAAAAATTGGTTTTTGGAATCCCCTGATCACTGTCTAGGCATGATGATTTAGGTATTTCTTGTCAGTGATGATCAGGCCAGGAAAAAACTATGTTTCACTACTTTGTGGGCTTTCTTCAATTCATACAATTGATTGCTTAAAGGTGTAATGACTGAACAACATAGCATAGAGGAGCTTACAGTATATTATTTTCCTAGAGCTGCTTTTGCTTGATTTGCTCCGTCCGATTTCATAAGCTGCGTAGAATCGAATTTACTGCAAACTTCTACCATTTTTAGATTAGTATCTAAATGTGTAAGGCAGTCTGATGTTGCTAACACTTGATACATCTAAAATGAGATATCGGCTAATTCATGACGATTTACATTTTACAATAACAGTTTAGCTTCTTCACCCAAGCATTGATGCATAATTTGGATTCGGTTGGTCATCAAGAACTGTCACTATGCTAGGATTTTAATGTTGTCTTGGCAGTATAAATGATTCCTTAATCATGAGCTGTGCTTTTATTATCAATACAATCTTCATAATGTTCTGCAATTTGATGTTTTTTCCTACGTATGTTGTTATGCAGAGTAAGCTTAACTTAACTGGTTCTGTGGAATTTCTTTTCTAACAACGTGTTGAAGTTGATTAAGTTCTGACCGAACTTTCAAGCTTCTCCCTTGCTCTTCTTCGGAAGAAAGGAGACCGGGTATGCTGAAAAATGTTCTTGCAAAGCTGGAGTTGTATTTCTAAGGATCACAAAGTTTTGGCCTTATGTGAGTTGCCGTTCTTTCACGTGGTTGAGAGTGGAGAAGATAGAGTGTACAGCCCACATGCTTTTTGTTCAAGATTATCGTCAACTTCTAAACTTCCAGCTACTTTGATAGGAATCTTGGGTGATGATGGTTGATCCCCTCATCACGTCCCATGGCCTTCATAATTAACTCTTCCAAGGTGAAGAGGGACTAGTTAATTAATTATAGTGTTTTTCTACAGTTTTTTGGTATGGATAGCAAGAGTAATGTGTTGATGCATAGATATGAGTTAGGAAGGTTATTAGGGCAAGGCACATTCGGAAAAGTTTACTATGCGAGGAGTCTACAAACAGGGCAGGGTGTAGCCATTAAAGTGATAGACAAGGATAAGATTACGAAGGTGGGGATCATAAATCAAATCAAGAGGGAAATATCGATTATGAGATTGGTCCGGCATCCTTACATTATTCATCTTTATGAGGTCATGGCTACCAAGACGAAGATCTACTTCGTGATGGAATATGCTAAAGGAGGCGAGCTATTCAACAAGGTGGCCAAAGGAAAGCTAAAGGAAGATCTAGCACGGAAATATTTCCATCAGTTGATAAATGCAGTCGACTTCTGCCATAGCAGGGGTGTCTACCACCGGGATTTGAAACCTGAAAACATATTGTTGGACGAGAATGAGAATCTAAAGATCTCTGATTTTGGTTTGAGTGCGCTAGCAGAATCAAGGCGCCAAGACGGTCTCCTCCACACAACGTGTGGGACCCCTGCCTACGTCGCCCCTGAAGTGATCAGCAGGAAAGGCTATGATGGCGCCAGAGCCGATGTCTGGTCTTGTGGGGTGATTCTTTTTGTTATGCTGTCTGGATATCTTCCATTTCATAGCTCGAATTTGATGGAGCTGTACAGAAAGATCGGGAAGGCTGAATTCAAATGCCCTAAATGGATCTCCCCCGAAGCACGGAGGCTGCTTATAAGAATATTGGATCCAAATCCAATGACTCGGACTTCAATTGCGAAGATCAAGGAAAGCACTTGGTTCAAGATAGGACTTAGCTCTAAATCAGAAGGGAACGACGCTGAAAGCAGCACATCCACGAGCCAGGACAACAGTACATCAGCAGACGAAAGACAAGATGTTTCTAGACTCGCGAACCTAAATGCGTTTGATATTATATCCCTCTCAGCTGGATTCGACCTATCAAGACTGTTCGAGGAGCCTTGTGTAAAGAAAGAAGCTAGATTCATTTCGTTGAAGCCTGCCTCTGTCATCATATCGAAGCTGGAAGAACTCGCCAAGCGCATGAAGCTCAAGATAAGCAAGAAGGACGCGGGGTTGTTCAAGTTCGAAGGAACCAAGGAAGGTAGGAAGGGGTATTTGTCAATTGATGCAGAGATCTTCGTCCTCACGCCGGCCTTTCATTTGGTCGAGGTCAAGAAAACCGGTGGAGATTCACTGGAGTATCAGAAGATGTTCGATGAGGGTATCAGACCTGGACTGCAAGACATCGTTTGGGCTTGGCAAGGCGAACCACAGCCTCAGCAGGAGCCGAGCCGGCAACAGGATGAGCTCCTATCGCCGTCATCTTCGCAGGAGCAACATTCGGAGCAACATTCGGAGCAGCAGCGAGATCAAGATCCCTTACAGAAGCAGCTGTTGCTGCTGCAAGAACAACTGCCTTGATCTTCTCCGATTGGCAAGTTTTAGTTCATTAGATTTCTGTGCATTTTCCTAGTTTAATTTTTTGGTTCAAGTATAGCATTCAGGTAACTATTGAAATGATTTTTTTTTTGTCTAACCCATGAATCATGATCCTGTGCATAACTTGAATTTCCTCTGTAGCTTTTCTTCCTATGTGATCTTGTTGCTTTCTGCATTTGCTGGGATTAACAAGTAGATGTTAGAATTCATGCACATCCACGTGTATGCTTGTAGGCAGACAATTGGTCACGAGATTGAATTTTAAGGTAGTTTTGTTAGATACAGTTGATTCACTAAAAAGGTAGTTAGGTAGTTGGTCACATCTCACAACCTATCCGACAAATTCGAAACTGTTATTGAACTCTAACTGAAGAACCATGGCAGTTACATGCATCCACTACTGAAGAACCGAAATCTCATCCCACAAATTCGATGACGACCTCGTCTTCGACAATTATGTCAAGCTTTGCCGGCCCAATTTACCCGATGTCGCCCCCCTCAATACAGAGAAGAGGCCCGAATCAAAGCCGACGCCAATGGCGGATTCGTGGCTGCGGCATGAAATTGAGCAATTCGAGCCTCCCATCCACGATCTTTGTTGCAAGCCGCTTGTTAACTTCAACGTCGACGGCGCGTTTGGTGACGTTCCAGACGTGACCAATGCAATCATGGTAGAACTTGTGGGGTATACCCTTGTAGATGGAGACAACCTTGACGTCGACATAATTGTCGATTTTGAAGATCCGGAGGTAGGTGGTGAGATGGGTAGGACCCTTCTCCCTTCTCCCTGAAGGAATCTCTGGTGCGCAACCTCAAACTGTGACTCGCTGGCGTTTTGTAGTGTTTTTCAGTTGTTTCACCATGTGATGTGTGTG
Organism: Monilaria moniliformis; assembly: GCA_034509125.1. Lineage (NCBI taxonomy): Eukaryota > Viridiplantae > Streptophyta > Magnoliopsida > Caryophyllales > Aizoaceae > Monilaria > Monilaria moniliformis. Next base: position 9,495 of record JAYDZE010538926.1, read on the forward strand.
CGAAATGGGGGCTTGGACGCACGGCGCAACCTCAGAGACCTTCAGGGGGCGGGAGAAGGAATCTTTGGTGCGCAACCTCATACCTTGACTCGCAGGTATTTTGCGGTGTTTTTCAGCTGCCTCGCTGTGTGATGTATGTGCTAAATGGGGGTCAGATGCACGGCGCAAGGGGGGTCACAGTGACTATGCCCGGGCGTCTGAAAATTCGATCATTTCTCTATGATTTCTCTTGCACAGCTCCTTCCAAAGGGTTTCGATTTAATTTCATGGTAAATGGATGACAAATCGGATATTGGTATGCTATCGTACCAAATTTTAAATCTATGTGCAATTCATGAATCGACTAAAAGTTAGCTCTATTTAAAGGTCCATAAAGATAATAGCAATAATTTTGTCCCAGTAATAAACGAGCTGTGATATTCATTTTATCATAAGCCATTTCAACAACAAATCATCCTTAATGAAATACAAAGATTGATTAATAATATTACATTATGTATTTTATATATAGTCCTCTCATGTGATCATCTATCACATCCCTTATTCTGGATTTACATGTTACATAACATCATCAAGTTATACAAAGATGGGAGAGTTGGTCAAGTCGATCACCTCAGGGCACAGATTCGGCCTTCTTCTCTTCTTGCTGCCTGACTTTTCTTGGTAGCAAGGTGAAGGCGTAAAAAGATCAATGATCTCCACGTCGCGGTCACTGATATCAGGACTGATCAACACTCGATATTCGTCAGTTTCTGGTTGTGGCTCGTCTGACCCTGTAGCTAGCTCGACCAACCTGGGAGTCTGTTTCTCTTCAGCAAATAATCGCCCCTGATCTTCTTCTCTGATTGGAGACGAATTGGATTGAGACCCCACCCATGTTCTTGACAGACATCCACTTGATTCAAGAGAAGCACCATCAGCATGATTTATCTGCCGCTTGAAGTTTTCTTGTGAAATATGATGATAGCTAGAAGAATTGTGAACTTCTTCCCTCACTGCCTGGCAAAAGTTTTCTTCAGAAATATGATGATAGCTAGGAGAATCGTGAACTTCTTCGCTCACTGCTCCTGTTGATTCTTTATCTTTCGATTCATGGAAACTGCACTCAATTTCAATATCATCCCATTCATCGTTTATACAAACATTAGCATTATAACATGGCAACTCATCCATGGAACTGATTTGGGTCTGCATCTGCCCAGGCAAGGCTGGACAGGTGGAGGTATGCTGTCGGTATTTTGTTGAGAACAGGTTCACCGTGAGGTTCAAACTGACAAAATGAAACAGTAGCGAGTTGTGAATTTAGATGCAAAACAGAAAACACTCTTGAGTTTAGAAGAATCTCGCACAACAGAATTCACACCTCTGCCAGGGAGGAAGGGTTAGCATTGTGTAGGCCAACTTAATCTTGTTGGCGAGTCCAGATAGGGATTTGAAACTTGCAGCCGCCTTCCTTACTGCTAGTGATTCTACCGGGTGTTGCCACGCCCACTCGAACTGGAAGAAACAGAAATTCATCAATTCAAATTCATCTCGCGTTACTTCAAATACTTATGGCAGATAAGCAGGCGTTCATATTACAATAGATGATGCGATCACAACTTTCTGAAGCGAATCAACGAGCAAGCTTGCTTCAAAATTAATCAACTCCCTTGCAATATCTTTAACTAAAACTCAGCATTATCGTAAGATCATGAATAAATTGATCAGTTAGGCACCAACAAGACGATTGGGATTACAAAATGATCAGTTATGCATCATCGGGCAAAAGAAAGGCAAGAAATACGACTATTTAGCACGTTCTCTCAATTTAATTTAGGCATTTCATAATCAAGAAATATCTGCCTGTTGTTTGACACAAAACTATTAGCGATTCAAATATGGAAACAACCAAATTCACCAATATGGAAAGAGGACCAAAAGCCCCAAACATTTTCTAAATTTAAAAAAAAAAAAAAATCTCCAGTGAATAAGAAGAGGAGAAGGAACCTGAAGAGCCGCAGTATTAGTAGGGAAGCCGTAGATGCAGAGCACCATTTCCCAGGGGCGCTTACTCTTGGTGCGCCACGCGCCGCTCCTGATTTCACCGTTGTGCTGCCGTATCCTCCGTCGTGGATTCACAGTATATCTGCGGCAATAAAAAGAAATCAACAAATTTATGTGTGAAGCTTATATAATCAATAAATTGAATTGGGTGGAAAATAGACGAACCCGATGTAGGTGTGGCCTTTGAAGCGGGGACAGAGAGAAGTGAGCAGGTAGCAGGCGAAGAAGCCCGATCCTTTCTCCTCTTCTTCTTCTTCTTCACCATTTTTGCCGATTTGATCCGCTGCTGGGATTTGGGGTTCTTCGGCCTCTTTTCGCCCCTTTCTTTTCCTCATGGCTCACTGATCCAATCGATACCCTGGCCTCCGTTTCTATCGTTAATAAAATATGACCGTTGAGAATATTATATATTTTCTTTAGATTATACAATTGGGCCCAAATTTGAAACTTGTCTCGGGCTTTTACCAAATAATTTGGACCGTAGTTTATATTATTTCCATATTTATAGCCTTCCTCCGATTTAATCAACGAATAATAATTTAGAATCGAAAAGGCAAATCAAGTGTTAATCTTCACATATAATTTTCTTTTAGAATTAAATATGATATATAATTCATCCGTCCACGAAAAATAGTCTCATTTGTAGATGGCATGAGTTTTAATGCACAATTGGTAAAGTAATAGAGTGTAAGAAAAGTGGTTGGAGAGAAAAAAAATTGTTGGTAAAATATGAGAAAGTGCCGAGAAAGTGGTTAGAGAGATAAAAAGTGTTGGATCTAGTTGTAGAAGTTGTAAATAAATTGACGTTTATGAGTATTGTATTGTGAAAAATTCCATAAATAGAATGAGATTATTTTTTGTAAACATACCAAAATGGAAAAAACATGACTATTTTTCGTGGACGGGTGGAGTATATCATAACAATTTAAAACACTACATCACATGCAAGCGATGCCAGTACACTACCATAATATGGAAAAATGCATCGCTCATATGCGAAATTAGAAGCCAAGATCTCTCGCATAATGTGGAAAAATACGTAACTTGCATGCGGAATTTGAATCCAAGATCTCTTGCTAATGAGAGTACTTGTATTAGTGTCTCGACTTTGCCACTTGAATTAAATATCCTTGACGTTAGTCTTCAACTAATGAGCAAATCTTTGAAATATTGCAGTAATGCTATCGCCTTTCAATTTGTTGCAAAATTAAATACCCCCGATTTTTTATTTCACCGTGAAGTTAACAGATCAAGTAATACTAACTGAATCAACAACATCAAAACTGTGCAGCCTCACTTTGGCAACGGATTCAGCAAGACACACCGCATCAATTCTCTAGTGAGTCGTGACCACAAAATATTAAGAGTATATTTCAATAAATTAAAAGGTAACAATATTATAATATTAACAAATTTATGTTAAAATTACAAAATGAATGAAAATTACATTTTCATTACAGTAATCTCCATCTGAAAGGAAATTAAGCAGAAACATGAAGCAGTATTTACAACATTTGCTAAGGGGAGAGAGAGAGAGAGAGAGAGAGAGTCCAGAACAACCCGAATTTAGCAACTAGATCACTTCTTAAGGTCACAGATAATTTCCACCATGACACAGATACTACATATGAGTGTTTTTGCCAATCAATTCAAAAGTTATATATTGTCGCCTAACAAATAGGCCACATATTGGAAACCTGTTCATATCAAGCATCCTTGTATATAAGCAGCACCTGAATTGCAATGCATCCTTAGAAAAGCCCTGCCCCACAGTTTATTGAGGTGGAGGGCCAAAAGAATTGCCGCTCACATAACAATCCACGAATTATAAGCAGTCTGGACTGAAGAATAACACACTACTGCAAGATTATAACTTGATTGTCCCCAAGAGACTTGTTATGGTGCAAACAAGGCAAAGATTGCATTAACTTTACAATTTATTGATAGGCGAGAAGCAAGCACGCATTCGCAACATTATTCTCACCTTCAAACTCATAATAGATGAAAAATTCTTCAAAATGCACATACCCTCTAAACCTATAAGAGTTAGAGCTCAGAAATACTTTCAGATCTGATTCGGTGGATTCACCATTATTTGAATGCATGGACAGGGATAACAAGTGTGTGTGTGTGTGTGTGTGTGTGTGTGTTTGTGAGAGAGCCAGCCACTTTCCTTAACAAGAAAAGGTTTTACTCAAGAAGATAGTAGATTTAAACAAGGAGCAAAACCGCTACAAACAGAAAGCAATAAGAGCCCATTGTCCAAATTTAACATAAACATAGAAAGAACTTCACTTGCAAATACCACAAAATGTATTCTACATTTCAAATGTAGGTTCGAGTATATGAATAAAAGTGAGAAGGAATAAGAAAGGGATATACATTGTATACTCTGAAACTATACAAAGAATCATCATTTCATACCAGCAGCACAGTAGTACAATCCATGGTGCTCTATAAATAAAATTATATAAATTTTGAAGGGTTCATCATCGAGAATCGATCACACAATTACAAGAAATGACCACAAGAAGATCACCTCTATGGCCAATTAGTCAATTACAACATTACCAATTGAATTAATCAGCAGAAAGCTTAGCCGTTGACGAGGAGCTCGATGAAACCAAATTCCTCCACAGATATCTGCCGCTTGCCATGTCCACGCAAGTCCAAAATCCCTTCCCAAACGCCGTGCAAACCTAATTATACCGTATAAAATTAGCTCCTGGATATTTTACGCATATGAAAATAAACGAGAATGACCACAACAGAGCTCAATTTCAACAACATTTTCAATTTTCCATTCCAAAGTTCATTTTTTACCAGCTGCCAAACACAAATTCAGCTAAAAACTTTTCAATTGCGTCTACACAATGCTCAAATCACCAGTTTCTACAACCTCCAAAGACAATATTACTCATCCTAGCAATTCATTGAGATAAAAAATGTAAGACATTAAAATGTGAAATTAGAGGTTGAATACCTTGGAAGAAAGGGGAACGGAATCAGAGGACTCGGATTCTTCTTTGACGGCGTCGTTTGCCAGGTCAGGCGAGGACTTGAGGTTTCTGAGAACGAAGAATCCGGCGAGGGTTGCAGAGAGGAAGATCAAAATTATTCTGAGCGGACACATTTCCGAATCCTCTTTCTCTCTCCCTCTCTTCTGGTTTTAGAGAGAGAAAATTGTGGATGAATGTGAATGGATGAAGAAAAGAATATGAAATGATTTATATTATTAGTGGTAGTAGGTGATCTAATTTTCACTAATCATCTTCTCCCAATTATTATTTTGAATA
>JAYDZE010538937.1:0-14835 GCA_034509125.1 Monilaria moniliformis
CTAATCCCGCTTCTTAATCCCCACCCCCAGTCACGATAACCGAGCTTTATTATCCTTAATAAAGTGCGGCCGTGACACACACGGTGGAGTACATGAAAGGAAAATGCAGTTGTGGAAAGTGGCAGATGTGGCGAATACCTTGTTCACACATGGCGGCTGTAGTGCGAGATCGAGGTGATTATATATTTGATCTTGTTAATCGTGTGCATCACAAAGATGTTTGGGTGGAACAATTTTCTGGGTTCTTCAATCCACTTAAACACACAGATTATTGGGATGAGAGTGAATGTACCTTAGAATGTACCCCCGAGCGGATACTACCTCGATCCCGTGGTCGCTACCGAAGAGCCAGGATACCGAATCAGATGGATGTGCGTGAACCCGATCAACCAAGAGCCTCCTGGCGCTGCGAAAATTGTGGCCAAACAGGCCATGACATGAGAAACTGTACCACCGGATGTACTTGATGAATGTTGTATTTTATTGTTGTTTGTTTGTTATTGTTTTAATGGATTGTTTGATATTATTTTTTCCTTAGTATTGTGTTTCATTGTAGTTAATTGATTAGTATTGTAGTTATTGTTTTGTAAAAATTTTGACAGAATTTCCCCTATTTATACAACAATCCACCTATGAAGAAAACCAACCAAACTCAAAATTCAGACAATCAACAAAATAAGCAACAATCATTATGTTTATCTTGTACTTCTAGCATAGATAACGAAAACGACGAACGAACTAAATAACTAAAAAACTATCTACTTATAGGCATTAGGAGTTTATTTGCTTGTTCCTTTGTCTTTGTTATTCCGTTTCGATCTTCGTGAAAAAAAGCCCATCAATGTACGGCCGACGCTTGAACCTGCAGATGGTAAATGTCTTGGTTCTAGAATAGCTTCCAAACCAGCATCCACACTAGCATCATCAACATTATCCTCATCGGCCTCCTCAGCAACCTCCATCTGCACACCAGGAAAATATGAATCAATAGATCCTCTATGTGTCTGGTAGCCTTCATACAATGCCCACGACTCATAAGATTTCTGCTCGACAAGCCAAGGCTCTCATTGCTGGGAAGATGTCTGTTGAGGATGCCAAGGCTCCCATCCCTGGGGCGGGGGAAGCACAAACTCAGGTTGGGGCGGGGGCGACATGAACTCAAGTTGAGGATGTCCCTGCTGTGACTGCCAATCGCTTGACATTTTATGGCCACCTGTTCTGACACCTCTCTTTCCAGTACGCTGGACTCTCTCAAAAAAAAGTATCGATGTATCGACCTGCGTACGCTGGGAAGTAGGTTCGTCGATACGAGAACCCTCACCACAAACCCTAAGAGCATCATCGGCCATCTGTAGGACACGCTGCATGTCAGGATGCAAACAGTCGGATCGACTCACTGTGTGATATATGCGAGTAAGTGCCTCGGACTGTTAAAAAAACAAAGTTATTCAAAATAAGCAAATAAACAAGATATATTTTCAAATACAAATAAAAATTAAAACTTACTGCATAATGCTGCGATGAGGCAGACTCCTGCAATTCAGACTGCGACTGTACGCCAGGCTGGGTCATGTAGGTAACAGTGATGGACCTATACCACCTCATGTATTCTTGTGTCATTCGCCTAGATAGGTCAGTTATTGCATCCTGCACCAGCTGGTGCCGCATATCCCAATTTTCAATGAACTTAGGCAATTTCCCAACAACAACAGTCAATTTTCCAACAAAAATAAAATTTTCACAACAATAATAGACAATTTTCCAATAACAATAGTCAAATTTACCAACAACAATACACAATTTTCCAATAATAATAGACAATTTCTTAATTACCACACCTATTATAAACTAAACATATCATAATACAAACAATCCAAATTCCCTATAATAGAAATTTGCCCTCACTTCACCGTCTCTCTCCCTTTTCTCTCCACTCTCTCTCTCTCTCGGTATCTCCTACTTGCCGTCAAATCACCATTCCCTGTCTCTCCGTCTCCGGTCGCAAGTTTGTCACCGCACACCTCACCTCTCTTCTCCCTCTTCCATCAGCTACTGCACACCGCCGTCCCAATTCTTCTCTGTCAGTCTCATTTGTTCTCAGGAAAACAGCAATTGTACCGCTGTACCGTCAACCTCCGCCGCCATAGTCACCGGTCGTCGTCTCCTCCCTCTTCACCCATTTGATTCCGCCGCCCCTATTTTTCACACATTCGACGCACACACTTACACAGTAAATGTCGATTTTTCAGTTTTAATTCCATTCTTTCATTTTTGATGTTCCAAGTCCTAAATTTTCGACTATATAGATTATTTAATCAATCTATGCTTTTATATATGAATCTGTTAAACTTAGATTATAAGGAGGAAAGAAAATTGAAACTGTATTGGGTGAAATCAAGAGTTTGGAATTGAAAGTTAGAATCTTGGGCTGAAGCAGTGGAATAATCGAAGTTTGAAGTGGTGAAAGGTTTATTGACTGCTGTTGGAAGTTATTGAAATTGCATACAAAAATTAAGGATGGAATTTGGAGTTTCGAGGTTAAATAATTGAAAGCTTAATGGTGATGAGGAAGAGGATATGATGAAAAGAAGGATAACAAAAAATTGGACTTAAAACAAACTAAAGTAGGCTATAATTAAAATGTTAATGGGCATAATTACAAGTGGGCCTAAGATAAGATTATTAGAAAAGCAAAATATAAGTCCAAAATAAAATGAGTTTGATACCATGTTTTAACCCAAAATAAATAAATTAAAGAGGTTACTAGTTAGCTTAAATTGAAAGTATGAAAATGAAGTCATTAAAAATTATCTTCTAATGACATTGAAATAATTTTAATTAAATAAACTAACTAACGTTTAGATGGAAGGAATAAATTAATGCAACTAAATGACGAAATTTTTTGGGAATTAAATGATGTAAAATATAAAGTGAATAAAATACGAATTTAAAACAGAAGATTAAATATATAATAATAGTTTGATATGAAGTGAATAATTTGAAAATAATGTGAAAGTAAAGATAAAATGTTAAACATTATTTATATCCAAATAATGTTATTGATTATATAATACTTTATTTAAGGTGATCACGCTCTAAGTACCAACCGGGAAAAGGACAAGTTGCAAGAATAAGACGAGCATTTTGATCGTTATGCCTTTTGCCTTAAGAGATAGGTTATTCTATGTTAGGCATTTATTTCTTGAAGTAAACTTATATAATTGCATATAAAATAAAAAAAATGCTAATAATATGAGTTATAGTGTGATTATGTGCTATATTGTGCTTGGATTTTGAATATTTTGTTGAACGTGAATTTGAAGGTTGGATATGACCATATTGAATGTCTATGCTTCGAGCTTGAGTGTGTTCATTGGGTATAGTTGGCATGCCATAAGACAGCAATATTGCATTATCTGTGATCACTTGTCTTCTGGATAACTGAAGCGACTATCATCTGATATCTGACATACGCCCTTATTGGGTGTTCTGATCTGATTGGTATACGCCCTTATTGGGTGTTCTATATGGTGTCCTCACATGGGCATCTACGCCCTTATTGGGTGTTCTGTACGACGTCCTTACATGGACAATAGCCGCGATTGTATTTGCATCTGGTTTGGTACGCGCACCCGTGTTAGTCACTTAGCACATTCTGGGGCTATACGTGATGATTTGTGCATGGATAAATATGCTTATATATATATATATATGTGTGTATGTGTGTGTGTGCGTGCGCGCGCACGCCTTAGGGTGAGACCACACATTTAATGCATAACTAAGAACAAATCTAATTCATTGGATTAAAAAAATGGATGGTTAAGATTTCCATAAAACAGAGATAATTATATTGTTATTGTTATATCATTATAAGGGCTTAATGGTCAAATATCAATTTTAGACGAGATTTATTTTTGGTCGTTGGGGGAATTCACGAGTAATGACTCAGTATCAATATAACGTATGCGGAGTATCATCATAACACTCATTATATATCATTACACTCCCACTGTAGTCAAATATCAATTTAGGCGAGATTTATTTGGTTGTTGGCACAATTTCAAGAGTAATGACTCCATTATATATGCACACGATACTAAATATGGACCTTTCTCAAATCTAACCAAATAATAAATCCAATTTAATAAATACAACTAACTTGTTAATATAAAATCATCATAACTGCAATAACTGAATCATCATTATAACATATCTAAAAACAAATAAGTTACCATATATTAAAATACCTAAAAACAAAGAAGTTACCATATCTATTAAATGAACTACAAATCACATCCCTATAAAATAGGAATTGCATCATTACTGCGGTTTTGACCATTTACTATACTGCCGTAATTATAAAATAAATACACGTGTCATATTATTAGCCGTTAGATCTATTAATCCTGCGATTATTATTTAGTCTCTATTATGCAATAAGATTTGGTTATGATATGAATACATATATATATATTTATATATATATATATATATATATATATATATATTCTCTGATATAAATTGAATATATTCTTAAAATCACGAAATTATATGTTGTTATCTGTTATTCAGCCTCTGTCTGATATATTTTTGATGTTCTAATTTGGACTTACTGTTGATATGAACATTTATATGATATGAGGTAAGAATTACTTTATTGCTTGTTAAAAAAGAATCATAGAGTTGTTTTTTACAAAAATAAGTTGCATAACATTTATTTAATTTTAGAAATTTAGTTATAACGTTTAATATACTACTGAGCTAGTGAGCTAACCCCCATTCAGATTACCATCTTGCATAGTTGGTTTCTCGTCATCCATCAGCTGCGATCCTATCAAGTCACTTATCTTTTTGGTTAAATATTTGGACATATATTAGTATATGTGGCATGTCAGAAATTATTTTTGTAATATGAAAATATAACTTGTCCGTTGTTGCGCATCTTTTGATACTTGAAAATAGTATCTAGTTTAGACTATTTCCTAAAATAGTATGATGTTTATAAAGTAAACCAGTATTGTGAATAAGTCAAGTGGTATTTGATACGTATATTTTGTACAGGTTATTAGAACTATTACATGTAAGTTATATTAAAAAAATTATATAGCCCTAAAGAATAATATTATATTCTAAAAATAAGTATTATTCATCACATTGTGACACCACTTATTTGGTTTTAGCAATCAGCTAAGGGGTGTTATAAAAATAGTCTCTCGACAATGACGTTCTCACATTTACGATTCCTGATGAATTTTATTATTAATGCTAGTCCATGAACAATGAATGTAATATTATTTGAGGTCTTTTTTCACTTTTATTGACAATTTTTTGGATTGAAATGTCCATTTTGTCTTTTTCTTATTTCTCCTCTCTTTTACGTACTTTCTTCTCTCTTCTTACATTCTCTTTCCTCTCTCCCTCTGCGCACACACTCTTTCTCTCTCTTTTCTCTCTGTCTTCTCTTTACCTTCCCAACGCACTCGCCATCTCGCCACTTCCGCCGTTGTTTATCAGGTGTCATTATCAACGCTGCTTCTTCTTCCCACATCTCTTCCTTCTTATTTGTCAATTACAAAAGAAAAATCAAATTCAAAAAAGGCATTTATATTAGGTGGTCTACTCCGAATGTCTCTTTTGAAAATGTTTCAGATATATGAATACTTATGTTCCAACTTTTTTTGTTGCATAATTCTTCCTCTTATTTTTTAATCTCTTTATCTGTACTAAAAAAATCCTTAAACTTCAATTCAACAAATTTATTTAAAGTATTCTCATATCCCCTGAATTCACCGAGCCCAAATCTGACAGAGGCTACGCACATGTTGTAGACTCGGAATAACTAAGGTAAATATGTCTTAATCAATTGATATAGAGCATTAACACATTTATGCTTGGCATATTAATGTTTTAATATTTTCATGATCGGATGTGATAATTGAACCCATAAACACATCTACTTAAAAAAAAGCAAAGAGGATGATTCCTCGTTGAAAATACGTCTTTGTTAATGTTATAAATCTATTCTGTGGCTGAAAAGAGAGAGTAGTGAGAGAGAGTATAGAAGAGAGAGAGTGTGTGCAGAGGAGAGGGGAGAAAGAATGTTAGAGGAGAGAAAGGGAAATGAGTAAAAGAAGAGAGAGATAAAGAAAAAGACAAAAGGGTATTTCAATCCAAAAAACATCAAAAAAGTGAAAAATGAGCTCAAACAGTATTATCCTTATCCCTATTTTCAAGGGAGTATCTTTGCAAATAAAATTCATCAAACGTAAGAACGCTATTATTCATGGACTATTTTTGTAGTTCACTCCAATAAGAATGCCCAGCATAGTCATGTTACAATTACCTTAATTTGGTTGATTAATTAGTTGGTCACATAAATAATTATATTTTTTATTATAAAATTTATTTTGACCAATTTTAATTCTTGCGTAATATTATTTGTATCAAAATTTAATGACCAAATAAATAGTTTTATTTTTAGTGAGAATTTTAGTAAGCTAATTAAGTTGGTTAAATAATAATAATCAATCTAATATAATATTTCTTTTCAATAAAAGATAAAAGAATATAATTTTTGATATAAAAATTAACATAAGAATGGTACAAACGGAATAGACCATAAAAATATAATATTTCTCATTTGACAATAAAATTAAGTATAATACTCTCCCTCTGTTCCAGTAAATATGTCACAGTTTCCTTTTTAGTTTGTCCCAATAAAGATGTTACATTTCTATTTTTAGCAAAAAAATAGGAATAATAAAGATTCATTAAACTAATCTAATCTACAATTAATTACTCTAATTAAAAACCCACCTACCTTCATTCCCATTGTTGGACAGCAACCCCATCTACTTTTCTTGGAAAATGGCTGGGGAAACGTGGGAGGCGGTGTGTGCACAGGCTGAAAAGGAAATGAAGGCGGATGGGTGGACACTCTCCGTTGATGAGACTCCATCTGAGGAGATATGGCGAAAGAAATGAGGATGTGATCTATCCTTGATTTCTGTCTTGATTTGAAATATGGATCTGTTGATGTTGTAGTTGTTCGTGTTGTGCATGTTCTTGTTGATAATGTTCATTTCTCGATGTTGTGCTTGTTGTTGTTGATATGTTGATTTTGTGGTTGTTGATGGTGATAAATTGATGTTGGTGGTGATCTGTTGATTCTGTGGTTGTTGGTGATGATATATTGATGTTGGTGTGTTGTGGTGATCTTTTAGTTTGTTGGATTTAGAGTTTGGTAGATGTGTGACCATGGTATGTGAAATGATGAGATACTTACCAAAAAATAAGATGCATTTTTTGGTTACATCGTCAGACACATAATGCATCTTCTGTCCAAATGTGTTACAAAAACATATTCTGTCTCATTCATCAAAACATAGTTTGGTGGCTATTCCAAACCTGTAGCATGACCAATCATGTCTAGTCCCTCATTCATGCCATCTCTCTGAGATATGAGATGCACTATGTTGTTAACTCTTTAGGGACTTGTAAGTTATATTCTAGTGTATTTGTTCTTCTTAGAGCTTCTTTCCCAATATGTGGAATTTTGTAGGTATTATGTCCCTGAACCTTCATCATCTCCAACATACAGCCCTGTAAACTTAAGAAAACATTGTCAAGTGTTATAGGACTTAACTGTTCAAATGATTTCTCAACTGTACTAACTAATTCATCCATTATCCTGCAAGCTGTCTGTACTTGGAGTGATTGTATAGATCTAAACCACCCCGAGTCATTGATATTTGTGTCTAGAGAATTTGGTGGCTGCTGTTTCAGTATGATATTAAAACCTGACTATGTTGCAGCAGCCCTAAAATCTAAATCATTGTCTAGTATGTGAAGTCTTGCTGTATGAATATGTCCTTCGTGACACCATCTGGCCATTTAGATATAATGACTGGAATGACCTACAAGGACAATAATAAATGCGTAACACTCAATACATAAAGTAGATGCACACATTAAATAAATAATGCCATACCTTAGTGATCAAGCAGACCTAGATCACTTCCTTTGTGACGCTCTGAATTGCTTTAGTCTATAATGTCCCTACTTCTCTGTTCTTGCTTCTTCTTCTAGCCGGTACTTTTTCGGTGAATGGAATATATAGATTTTGTCATAAAATAAGATTGCTCCTTTGTCATCAAATAATGGTCATGTGACTGCACACATAAACATGATCTTTTGAATAAATTTCTTACTTTTGCATGTCCTATGAGGCTCATCTTCTCCTAGTGCTAAGTAGAATCTGTGAGTGGTTCTAGTCATGTAGATCACTTCTCATCAATGTGTATTGTGTTCTGCATGTTTTTTAATTTGATAATGTTTGATCTTCTGTCTAGTTCTAGGTCCTGGAGGGCAAATCTCAATCTTAGCAGCCTATTTTCAACAGTTAAATCAAGTCGTATGGCCAATGTGTGAGCTATGATCATGCCTGTTTTCACCCATCTCCCAACACTTGACTTAGAGGCTCCTAAACCAATTGCTACTCTTCTTATTGTGCCCCTTTTTGTGTAGTGTAGGCTTGACAACAAAGTTAAATTTAGAACTAAACGTGTACATCTTGTCTTGTTTTTCTTACCACTAACCACTAAATAGCTTTGCCTTCTTCTTCTTTTTTTTTTTTTTTTTTTTTTTTTTTTTTTTTTTTTTTTTTTTTTTTTTTTTTTTTGCAGTAGCCCAATATTGGTGTATGGTTCTTCGTGATAGCTCAAACTTATCTTCAACCTCTTTGAAGATGCCTCGTCGTGGTTTAGCTGAAGAGCATGATGTAAGGATGAACTGAACCACTTGATTAATGATCTCATTTGTTGCTTTTTGCTTCCCCACCATTTTTCTTTTTGGAATTGTTGTAATCTATAAAGTGACTGCAGTTCGTGTGTTTTGATAAGTGTCAATTGTTACCAGTTTAGGGGTCTATTTGAGCTTGAATTGAACACTATATCTACACTAATTATGTGATATTGGACAGAAAACGGGAAAAAATGAGAACAAAGGAAAAATTGCTAAGAATTGAAGGAATTGGTTAAGGAATGCAAATACGAGGGCAGAGTGGACGTTCAAGCTGGGCAGCTTGCTGTGTTGACATAACAGTGCTTACGAAAAGTGGTCACAGACATGTATTTGCTAGGTGGCGCTACCAGCTTTGCGGAAGGCCAAATTTGTCCATCCAAGAGGGTCTTGAAAGAAGGAAAACCTTGCTGATATGGGAGGTAGAGCTGCACTATAAAAGCCAAGAAAAAGAAGAGAGAAGGGGGACAACACTCACACCACAAACACTCACTTTTGGAGGGAAAAATGTAGAGAAAGAAATCACCTTGGGAAGAACACCTCCTCTGCCACAACTGGATAGGCAGAGGAAGAAGAAACTATTGCACCTTGTTGAGAGCTGATTTGGGAACAAGAACACCATCTCATTGCATTGTTATATTTTCATTTGAACACTTAGTCTTTTGTTGCTTTTGTTTGGTTTATTGCAAAAACCCTACTTCTCCTTTGTTGGATCTGATTTTTCTTGTTAGCTTTGCTAGAATTCTGGTAGGTTTAACATGTTTTTCAATGGTTTTAGTGGCTTTTGTAAAATCCTTGTCAATCTAGCTAAAATCTTGGTTAATGCATGTCATTCAATCACTTAAATTCATGTCTGTTTGCTTGCTTGTTTGTGGATCTGATTTTCTTTGGTGTGAATCTTATTGCTAGTTTCGTAGTTGCATTGTTTAAGGTTTTTAATCTCATTCAAAGAGCTACAAGTTTTAGTTGACATGTTAATGGAGTTTGGGTGTTGATTTTCTCTCTCTTTTGTTTATGTTTATTCAACCAACGTTAGTTGAGGAATTGTGCACCTGCTATCTATCATGTCCAGTTTTTTTTTTTTTTTCTTACTAAGTTGCTGTCAATTTTTATAGTTTAAGATCTGAAACTCTTGCACTTTAGTTCCTAGGGATAAAGCTAAGTTGTTTCTTTCCAAAAATAGGTAAGTTGACCTAGTACATTTTGCTTTCTTCTTAGAGTTGTTGCTTGATGCTTTATGCTGTTTTCTTTCAAGTCAGAATCTGTTCCTCTGCAATTGTCTGGTTCAAAAACAAAGGGAAACGAGATAAGAAGAAAATACATTTTGTTTTGAGATTTTCGAAAATAGTTCAGTTTAACTGCAATTTTCACCTTTAAGTTGCCCAGTATGTTTCTAGTTTTCTAGTTGCCCAGTTTGTTTTGAAATGTTCTTTGTTGGCTTACTTATTTAGTTGTTTAGTTTTGTGTATTTAGAATTGTTTCCCACGCTCATTAATTAGTTTATTTCCCTGTTTTCCTCCTTTAAAATGGTTTTAGGCGTGGCGACATCGCCGACCCTCTTAGGCATACTGAAACATGTAACGGAATTACCATTCCTTGTGGGATTGACCCCGCTCTTGCCCTATACTAAATCAATAGTATAGTGTATAGTGGGAAACTACAAATTAATTGATAGGCTGAGTTTGCTTGTGCTTAATTTCCAACGACACTTTAGCAAGAAAATTTTAGCTTCTATCAAATGGCGCCGTTGCCGGGGAATGGTGCTATTTTGTTATGTGTTTTCTATGCCTTTGTGTAAATAGTTTTTTACTTTTTTTCTTCTTTTCTTTTCTTGTTTATGAGCAGGTCTTCAAAGCCACATTTGTTATACGATTTTGAGATCGAGAAGACCGCCAAGAGATTACGGAAGAAGACGAGACTAGCAAAACAATGGATTCAAACTCGGACAGGCCTTCAAGCTGCCCTACCTGAGCCCAATAGCCCAGTTTCAATGTCCGGAAGTGATACAGAAGTTGACATTGACGTCACGTTTGATTTTCACCCTGACTTGGGGGACACAATGGCTCAAGAAAATGATGATCCACATTTGGCAGAGCTTACTTGTCACTTGGAGGATATCCTCCAACTCCTATTAGAGTACCTGATGGTGCCCAACTGATTGAGATCAAGTTGGCGTTGTTGAATGTTTTGCCTAAGTTCTATGGCAAACGAGGGGATGACCCGTATAATTTTCTTCGTGAATTCATAAAGATGTTTAGAATTCAGAAGAGGCCTCATGGAGTCACTGAAGAACAGTTCAGATTGGTTGTCTTGCCTTTTACTTTGTGGGGGGAGGCCAATGCTTGGTTCAATCTTATTCGACCCAACTCGATTTCCACATGGGCTGAAATTAAGAAGCTGTTTTTGGAGTATTTCTTTCCTTCCACCAAGAATAATGCACTCAAGAAGGAGATTACAGGAGCTCAACAAGGTTTTGATGAGTACTTGAGTGCATATTGGGCTCGATTCAAGAAACTAGTGGATAGTTGCCCTAACCACAAGTTTTCGGATGGCGATTTGCTTCAATACTTCTATCAAGGAATGACGGTGGAGAGCAAGAACATGGCCAACACATCCAGTGGAGGAGAGTTTTCTATCAAGAGAGTTAGTGAGGCACGAAATGTGATCCAACATCTTGTAAATGCCACATGTGAGTACGACGAGCCACAAGCACGATTGTTGAAGAGGGTCGAACACTCCAATGCCAACAACATTGACTTAGAGGAGAAAATTGATGCCAAGATTGACAATTTGGAGTAATTGCTCACAACGGTGGTGGAAAAGGTGGCAAGCTCGTCTACACCCGAAATATCGTGTGGAGCATGTGGAAGATTTGGCCACACCTCGCTGCAATGTCGAATGGAGGATGTTGATGCCATGACACAAGTTAATGCTACTCAAAATTGGAATGGTCAAGGCCAAAAGAGGGATGCACTCGCACCAACTTACAATCTGGGGTGGCGTGATCACCCCAACTTTCGATGGACTGAACCAAACCAAAATCAAGGCCCTCCACTAGCCCTTCATCATCAACAATAGCAGTCTCCACCCATGCAACATCAAATCTATAGGCCGCGCATCAAAGGGGTTTCCAAACTCAAAATCAACTTCAAAATCCTCCAAAACCGGTGAAGAGCTTGGAGAAAATGATGGGTAAGCTTATCTCATCCCAACAATTCATTCAAAACAATATGCAAGACAATAACAATGTGGTCCAAAGGCTAGAGGAAGCTCAAAAGGAACAAAAAGTGAGCCTTGAAGCACTTACTCGACAAATATTACAACTAGTCGTTTGAATGAATGAATTGTGTAGGAATGCAGGGAGGATCCCTGCTCAAGTGCAACCACCTCATAGGGAGAACATAAATCAAATCACATTGACGTCTGGAAATGAGTTGATGGGACCAATAGGCTCAAACTTCAAAAGTGGACTAGGGGAGACGTCTGGAAGCAAGTCCAAACTGCCCAGCCCGTCTGAGCTGGCCAATCCGAAGGTCCTTACTGAACAACAGAACAAAGAAAGAGCAAGAGAAGCTCCCTTCCATCCAACACCAAACTCAACCCATTTTTTCCATGAAAAAGAGTCTGAACAGAATGATCAAGAGGAGAAACAGGCCGAGGAAGCGCCAAAGGCAGTGCCTAATCCAATTCCAAGGGTGCAACCCCCTTTTCCGAGGTGATTGGCAAAGCGACCAAAAGAGGATCCCGTGGACTTCTTGTCGATATTTGGCAAATTGGAAATCAATCTCCATTTTCTTCAAGCATTGAAGCTGCCTCCACTCAACAAGTTTTTCAAGGACTTCATTGCTGGGAAGTCGAGAGGAGACGGCAAAATAGTGATCGGGGAGAATGTGTCCGCCGTAAACCAAAAGAAGCTTCCATCGAAATGCACTGATCCAAGTATGTTCACGCTGCCCATTTTGATTGGAAATGACCAGATTGAACATGCTATGTGTGACTTAGGAGCATCAATAGATGTCATGCCATTATCTGTGTATAATAGTTTAACTGGAGTTGAGTTGGTTGAAACTCGGGTTGTGATTCAACTCGCTGATAGTTCTTGCATTTGTCCATAGGGCGTGTTAGAGAATGTGCTTGTAAAGGTTCATGATTTTTTATACCCGGCGGATTTCTATGTGATTAAAATAAATGACATGCTCTCTAAGGAATCAAGTGGTGTGTTGCCTGGTAGGCCTTTTCTAAGAACTGCAAAAAACATTATAAATGTGTTTGATGGAACTATATGCTTGGACTATCATGGTGAAAAGTTTACTTTTAGCATAAACGCTGCTTTGAAACAACCTTTGGATGTCGAAAATGCACATTATGTTGATATCATTGACCTCATAGTCCAAGAGCATCTTGAGGCTCAATTTTTGCAGAGAAATGTTGACAATTATTCAGAAGAATTAGCTGACCTTGAGGCTAATGGGATGAGCAAGCTACTGGACTCACAAGGGCTTAGTGATGAGGAGATCAAAGCCGAAATTCTAAGGCTGTGCATGATACCAGGCATCAAGCATTGAGCTGCCCAGCTTGAATGTGCCAGAAGGGTCGTTACCGGCTGAAGACAAACCGATGAAGATAGATTTGAAACCACTGCCACCAAATCTTAAGTATGTCTACTTAGGAGATGAGGACACACTTCCAGTGATCATCAACAGTGGATTGGAGCAAGATCAAGAGGTTGAATTGGTGCATGTTTTGAAAAAGCACAAAAAGGCCATAGGATGGACGTTGGGCGACATCGTTGGAATTAGCCCCGATCTTTGTATACATTACATACACCTGGAACCAGAGGCTAAGACACACAGAGATCCCTAAAGGAAACTGAATCCGAACATGAGAGAGGCTGTACTTAAGGAAATCTTGAAGTTGTTGGCAATGGGGATTATCTACCGCATTTCGGATAACAAATGGGTGAGTCTGGTACACATGGTTCCGAAGAAGTCGGGGATCCAGGTCATGGAGAATGAAAAGAATGAGTTGGTGCCCACTCGGTTAGTTACGGGCTGGAGGATGTGTATTGACTATCGCAAGTTAAATGCAACCACCCAAAAAGACCATTTCCCCCTTCCATTTATCGATCAAATGTTGGAGAGGTTGGCGGGAAAGAAGTTCTTTTGCTTCTTGGATGGTTATAGTGGATACTTTCAGATCTTTGTTAATCCGGATGACCAAGAGAAAATAACATTCACATGCCCTTTTGGTACATATGCCTATCGGAGGATGTTGTTTGGATTATGCAATGCTCCTGGGACATTTCAAAGGTGCATGACGAGCATATTTTCGGATTTGATTGAAGAGTGCATGGAAATCTTTATGGATGACTTCATGGTTTATGGGGAGTCGTTTCAAAGATGCTTATGCCATTTGGATGTTGTGTTAGCAAGATGTGAAAAGAAGAACTTGGTGTTGAATTTCGAAAAGTGTCACGTCATGGTAACGGAGGGCATAGTTTTGGGACATTTGGTTTCGGAGAAGGGCATTCAAATGGATAAGGCGAAAGTGGATGTCATTGAGCAGCTGCCACTCCCAACAAACCAAAGGGAGATCCGAGGTTTCTTAGGGAATGCTGGTTTCTATAGAAGATTCATCAAGGATTTTGCCAAGATCGCTCAACCATTGACTAGGCTTCTCCAAAATGTTGTGCCTTTTAATTTTGATGAAAGTTGCAACAAGCATTTCGTGCTTTAAAGGACAAGCTAGTAACAGCCCCAGTGGTTAGAGGTCCTGACTGGAGTCTCCAGTTTGAGATAATGTGTGATGCAAGTGATCACGCCGTAGGCGCCATACTAGGCCAACGGGTTGGAAAAGAGAGCCATGTTGTGTACTATGCATCAAAGACCTTGAATCTAGCCCAAAGCAACTATGATACAACTGAAAATGAGCTGTTGACAGTAGTGTACGCTTTTGAAAATTCAGACCCTACTTGCTAGGATCGAAGATTATTGTCTACACCGACCATGTCGCCCTTAAGTACTTATTGTCGAAAAA
>JAYDZE010538948.1:0-14835 GCA_034509125.1 Monilaria moniliformis
AGTGAGCATTATTTAGGAGAATTTGAAGATATTTATTTTTATCATAATTGATTTACACAATAGCGGATGTAGGGGGTCGGGAGGGGGCGACCGATCACCCTCCCTCCCGGTGGTTAATTTTTCTTTAGTGTCGCCGTAAAACCGCCATAGTCGCTCCTCCGTCTGGATGACCAAATCTTTAGGAGAGAAATTGAGAAAGGGAAATGTGATTGTGTGAGAGTGAGAGAAAGAAAGAGAGATGTACTTGTTGCATGAAGAAACAAAACTTTGAATGTATTGCAAATTATATTTAACTTTTAATAATTTTATTTCGCCCCTCTATTTTTTGGTTCTGGATCCGCCACTGAATTTACATGATATGTATAACATGCCGTATATAAACAAAATTAATGAGAGATGGAGATATAAAATGGGGATCACATATTTTGACATATTTATTACATTGATTATGCCATTTGTCCCCACATATGTATTCAATTACAACTAATTATTAGGTACATCTTGAATATATTAATTATAAATCTAATTTGAAAGTTGTAAGATTGATTATATGTTAGTAGCTAGTAACGCAACTACAATAAATATATATTAGATGGGGGAATTAATTAAATTAGCTCAAATTATATCATAAGTGAAAAACAATTAAATATATCAATTTTTTTCCTACTATTTATTAATATAATAAATAAATAAAATTTGTTACACCACCAAACGCCAAGAGACATATCGTATATTGGCGGCTGCCATGTGAATAGCACAAGTGGGCAACGTGCCTATGCATACACCAAAATTGCACCTCACTGGTCTCTCAATTTTTCAATTTGTTTTATTTAGAAGTAAACGATAATCAAGGAAAATAAATTTTTGTTAGCCACGATGTTGGAACTAAAGTCTTACTAATATCAAATTTTAGGTAAATTTCACTATTGTACAAAGATCCACAAATTATATATAGGACATAAAAGTCGAATTAGAAAACTCCGATGCAACAAAACAGTACATTGAAGTCGAATTCGTGATGTATACAAATTCACTTACTCGACCACTAAATTACAAAATAGAAAAGAACAATCATATTATATTTCTATATATCAATTATTCATAATATGGAGCAATTTTACAAGATGACACTCGTATTTAGATCTAGATCCGTATACGGTGACATATTAATTTATAATTTTATTAGCTATTTCATAGTAATTGGATATGAGTATTGATATACTCCATCTAATATATTTTCATAATTTATATGAAAATTTGTGACTGCGTGGTCAAAAAAATCCTAAAGGACATATAATATAAACTCAATGTGACATGTAATTAAATAATTAACCTGTTACTTATTGAAATATTACTAACAATAGAAGTCAATATTATCAATCCCAAAGCCGTGTCAGTCACTCAAATATCATGCAGATATATCAACCATATTACCTACTAATTATATTTTAATACTTACACTATTATGATTGATGATCCCATTTTTTCTTCTTCCCACCAAATTAAATTCATAGACGAAAATTGAGTCGTGAAATAGACGAAAATTAACTACTCTTTAGTAAATTTAGTATTTAAAAAAATGATTTTTAATCGATCGAAATTTCAGTCGTTAAAATCCGTTACTAATTCCCGCTTTTCTTGTAGTGATAATTGTACGATGAATAGCTAAGAGGAATAATTGAGAAAAAAGAAAGAAAAAAAAAAAGAATCCTTCTCATAATATTTTCTAGATGAATCAATTTATCAAACAAAAATCAACTCAACAATCGGATTTTATATAAAGATAATTAATTATATATAAAAATAAAATAAAAAAACCGTGTAAATTTACATACATAATTCATGAAGATGATCATATCATAGGCTTGAACCTTTCATCAAGCCAAACTAATTCTCTATTAAAAAAAAAAAAAACAAATAAATTTTCACCATCAATTAACAAACAAAACCCGTGTCTCTTTACACTACGCATCTCCTCTTTGCGGCGGCGCCGGTATTTCCCTCCGCCCTTCTAAAGAAGGCCTCGATCTCGTCCTCGGCGACGGCCTCGAAGAAGTCGAGCTCGCAGAGCTTCCTCTTGCACGAGGAGCTCCGCCGCCGCGGCTTCCTCGGCGCCGGCGGGCAGCTGATCACCGCCGGAATCATGTGCTCCGTTGATTTGGGAGTCCGGCACTCCTCCTCCTCACTGATGCAGCTCTCGCTGTCGCCCTCACTGATGATTTTGTCGGAATCTTGAGAAGGCGGCGCGATTTTGATGATTGGGAGTCTGATATCGAGATCTGCAGACATCGTTACTCGCGCCGGGGGGGCGAACGGGGGGCCGAGGGGTGTGAGTGTGGGGGCGGGGGGGGCGAATGGGATTTATCGACAGGAAAAATGAGAGGAGGTGTGTGAAATTTTTGCGTCAATATATGTATGTAATAGGGGGGGTGGGGTTGGGGAGGCGTGCGATGTAAGGTAATTGAGTGAGGAAAATGTGGGGTGGCATTTCTTTATTCTAACACAAGTGAGCTAACTTTTGTAACATGTCTATGTCATGAACTGTTTGCTTTTGCAGCTGATGCATCTCAATCTTGGATTTTTTTTATTTTTTTTATTTTCTGCCTACCACCTTAAATTCACAAATCTTGGCTTCTTCTTGGTTAGTTATCATTTTTTTCTTTTTTTTCCTTTGTCATTATAGGTTGTTTGACACATGAAATTTGTGGTGATTTTGCAGGTTTTGAGGCTTGTTACCATTCTTGAAAGGATATTTTTTTTGTTTCCTTTTACCCTTTATTTCTTGCTTGTTTTGATCATTTAATGTGCAATGGCACACACTTCCTATGTGATGAGATAGATACCTTTTTGGTCGGAAAAAACGATCGTGAGATTTTCTGTTACATTTTACATACCATGTCTTACTAGGGACGTTTTGTGTGAAATAGTTTTACGGTGTGATCGTGTAGAGATTTAGATCCAGATCTATGTTTTGTGATAATGTGGGGCCCTCTCTCTCATTTTTTTTTATATTATTAGTTTGTTTTGAGTATTGATTACTCTATTATTGTATTTAGTGATATCATGATATTATTTATTAGTAAAGTGAAATATATGTAGAATGCTACATGAAAATTTGCAGAAATTAATGTACCAAGATTTTGGTCCTAGTCTTTAATTTTATATCAGGTGGATTAGACCAGATATTATTTTACACACTTTTGTGAGTGCATAGAGTCTAAACATTTACAATTAATATAATTTTAGGTTTTAATTGACAGAGCTTAGAGTAAAATAGACCATTATCATTATTTAATACTGAATATGCCAATATAAGCAACTAATTTGCCTTTTCCTTGTATCTCACTTATGATGACTTGAGCTTAAAAAAAGGGAGATTGTAAAGTGCTTTTTTCTTGCTTGTTTTGAGGGACTCATGATTTTACAAGTTGCAATCTTCCAACTTTCCTACTCATCTCACATATTTTTTTGCAATTGATCAAAGCTATGAGTTACGCTATGAGCATCCCAATGTCATATTGAACAATTTGGTAAACACAATAATTGTTACCATTATACTCAATGATATACGTTCTGTCATAACCTTTGATTTTGTCTTTTATGACCGGTAATAATAAATATCCATAAGAACGACCCACAATCTTAGAGAATCACTTTAAACTAACATAAACCTAAGTGATCACATGCAGCCTATCTAGACTAAAAAAGATTCCTAACTTGGATGGCAATTGGTCTAATTATTCCCAATGCTGTCTAAAGTGATGCTCTGCTGTTGATACTGAGCTTAATTAGGTGTTTTACATTAATTAATTCATTCAATCCACACGAAGATTGGAAAGTATATATGTATATTAGAGAGAGAGAGAGAGTGGTGAAACTGAAACTGAAAGTGGAAGCGACATTACTTTTTGGGATTAGTGCTAACTATAACTGCAAGTTTAGACGTTACGTTACCGGAAAAAGCTATAAAAGTGGTAACGAAATGGGCTCCCACCACCCCTCACGCGCCTTTTGCACTATGTCACCTTGCTTTTTTCCCACTTTCTATTTTTGTCGTTTTAATTTCTTTATATTCCGCCTTGAAATCTAACTTTAAAAAAAATTGTGGAAGATATAGCTCGTGGTTTTATTATGATTCTGTGATAATATATTGTTTAAGTCTAAAAAATTGAATTTGTGACAATTTTTGTTTGGAGGTGATTGATCATTACAACTAGCAATCAGATATGACACAAGGTCGCTAAGGTAGATGAAATAATGTCGTTCCTCAATTTGAGGGGAGTACAAAGATTTAACATGATAATATGGCTGTGCGACAATTATAGTCTAATAAATCGTTAATATGATTTTTTAATCTATTTTATTTCAAAATAAGATTTATTTAACCTAAATGAAACAACAAAAAATTTATATGTTAAAATTAGAAAAAGTTATTGAAAAGTAGTAGATGTGGATGGGATGAGGAGGAAGAATATGAATATGATATTGTTTAAATCCGAGGAAGGGAGAAGCGATGGCATTGATGAAAATAAATAAATAAAAAATAGTAAATATTACCAAATTCCGAGAGAGTGAGTTAATCGGTGAGGATGTTTCCAAACCCCTCATATTCCGTGCTGTTAGAATCGGAAACATTACTTATCTAATCTCAACATGCACTAATGCAATGTTTGCCACCTCCTTCCCACCCCCCAAACTCCACCCCCCTTAACCATATTTCTACATACATTGATACATGCCATCCCCCATTTTTCAAATTCTACATCACAGTCAACTACATTCAAATATATATAGTTTTTAATTATAAGATTGTGTCGCCACAAATAAATTAAACTACGTACTTTATGAAACACTATACACTATAGTCTATACTATACTATACTATACTATACTATACTATACTAGTAGAATGTTACACAAACACATATATACATATATAGGAGAAGGAATAAATAAAAACCATCCTAATTTTGTTAACTAGAAATCAGTATAATCTGTAGATTTTGATTGATGGATAGTTAAGATTGATTTTTAGACGATATTATATTTTTTTTACATAAATTAATGCTCTTTTTTATGATTATGCTTTTAAGCATAAAATAATGCCTTTTCTGTTTTTATTCTTTTTTTTTATCGTGAATATCTTTTATATATTTAAGTTATGTTTTGTTCATAGTTTATAAAATAAAATTGGTTTTTACCAGACCCAAATCATATATATACACACCCATTAGAGTAATGAAAAAAACAATTTGCTTCGTTTGATCCTACCTAAATGGACGGTCAAAATCCATTTTTACGTAAATTAATATTTTTTATATATTACAAAGTATTTTTATATTATAAAGCTTCTTCATATATTATAATAATAGTTTTTTATAGCAATGGTATTGAATTTAATTGCTACTAAGAGATTTTTTTTATTTGATCAGTCTCTTGTATATATATTATACAAGGTAGGTGATCAAATAAAAGGTTTCTTTCCCATAGTATATCAAATTCAATCTAGATTAACTGACATCAAAGATGTATATATATTATACATTACAATGATATATTTATTTAATGAGTATCATCAATCATATAAAAATTAATAGTTGAGATTAGATTTTTTGTAGCACGGGATAAAGATTGTATCTGATTGTAGGATGATATTATAATGTATGATATGTGATATGTGATATGTGGTAGGAGAAGGAGAGACATACATAGCATAGCATAGCTAGCATAGGATACCATTACCATAGAGGAAGGAGCCTTGAATACGCATAACTACCAGATCTCAATTATTAATAAACAAATAGTGGCTGCACTTGCACTTACCAAATTTATGCAATTTATCCTTGTAACGGATTATAATAAATTTATTATTTATTATTAGGTCTTCGATCAAGATTTGGGCCTATTGTTGATGCACTCATTATTGAGCTTCTAATTACCATAACTTTTTTTAACCACTATTCCAAGTTTTCATATATAAAGATAGGCGATGGCGGACACAAATATTTATATATATAAGAAGAGGCTTAAGTCATACCAAGTCAAAAAAAAAAAAATTATTCGTATATGAATTTTCGGTATTTTATGTGAGTCATTGTGCAAAAACCCCTATAATTACAACGAAACAGATGAAACTAATTGTTTAAAAATTTCGAACTCAATTAAATAGCTCCTACCAAAATAAATTTATGCGTCCGCTCTTGAAGATCGATAAGTCAAGTATAGCTACAAATTTTTATTAAACTAATTCACTAATCCGTCTAAGTAATTAAGTTATATAACAAGCCAACCCAAGCCAATTAAAAAAAAACAGAAGCAATGAGTCCTCTAAAGGAATTGGGGTGTTACAATCCACACTATATATGAATCTTTCCACGTGAACTGTCGCTTTTCTTTCTTTTTTCTTGTATTTTCCTCTAATTTTTGTTATCCCTTATATTTATTTTGTTATTGCTGAATTATTATACTCGCAATCTATAATCAAGTACTAGCGAATTAATAGTTATGGCGGAGGTAATACATGTAACTCGTCATTTTTGCGAATACTAAGTTGCTAAAATAATTGGTGTATGTGGTCAGTCATTGGATAGGTGCCTCGAGATATTCGAAATGTAATTATGAGTAATGACATTGACTGCGGATAACTATATCACAATCACATAAAAAATAATTTTAAAAATAAAAACTTGACCAGTATTTTCAACTATTAGATCACGAAAATTTTACGGTGGATTCATCATTTTACTTATTAAATTTATGGTTTTGGGTTCCAATCATATTATTTTAAAATTTATCATTTTTCACAACAAATTATTATAAGACAGTTTATATTCTGAGAGTTTGTATCATAACTCTACCCTACATATATTTATAAATATATACATATTGACTATTTCATATTAAAAAAAAGTTTATTAAGTTTAATGAAAAAGTATATATTTTCAAGGTACTACGTACGGATATAACTTATCATTTGAATCTAATCGTTTCTTCTTTAATAACTAGTATACATGTTAGGTCTGGCTGCAATTTAATTATCCTAATCAAACTAGTAATCAAAATTTTCTTTGGGATCTCATTCTCTAATAATTTGTGAGAGTATGACTACTTTGTCATTTGTGACGGCCTGAGTAGTGCCAAATATTATTACGTATTATTTTATAAACAATGACAAAAGAACACAACTTTCTAGGAAATTAAGCCCTATATAATTCATCATATAAAGGCAGTGAACAATTAAAATAGTAGCATAAACACACACACACACACACACACAAACACATTATTTTCAAATTGTAAGGTTTCATATATTAACGTATGGAAAAGAAATTAAAAGAAAATTCCAACTTAATTTTGAAATGTAGAGTCTAAGATATTAGAAAAATAGCTCGTGGTAGAGTCTCAATTAATAAGCGCTCTATTTAGAAATAAAATTTATTCTCTATGAATCATATATTTCATATATAGGAGTGCAATTTTACAAAAAAAGGATGTCAAACTTCTAATTTTGTCATCAATGCAAATTAATTACAGTATTTAATTATCTGGTTTTCCATGAAATCATAAAGATAAAGATATAAATTAACCACTTTTTCTTGGCACTAATTATTTATATACGCAATTATTCATTTAAAACTTACCAGAATATTTGATTCTATGAATCTACATAATCTGAATAAACAGTAAATAAATAATTGAAACATAAAGAATGTGATACGAAAAGATTTTAGATGAAAATTATAATGAATACTAGCTATAGAAACTGGTCAGCATCAGAAAAAAGCGTGGTAGTAAATGGTAAAAAGTGTTATATGCAGAATCATATAAATTTATTTACATGGAATAATGTGCAATGATTGTGTACAGAAAGTCATGCTCAAGGTAGATGATGTTCCTCGTGATTTCTTATGGATTTTAGCAGACAAATTATCATGTGATTTCACCACCTTAACCACCGCCATTACCTTTATTCCTTCACAAGCTTTGCTTAACCAATAACCACACATATTTAATCCATTTGAGATTTTTCATTTGTTCTCCAAATAAAATTCCATCCATTTTTTAGCAAATAGACTTTAGAAGCTAGCATCTAAACTTGAAGATGGGGTACTGAAAATGGTGTTTCATTTTCTATTCTAATCGTTGGATTGTTTTCGTGAATATTTCAGTAAATCTTATTATGAACGATTATAAGATTTTTGAATATACGTGACGACAGTCTAACAGATGGAACATAAAATGGAACACTATTCCGAAATAGAGGATCTTGTCTGGTAAACTTAGGCTTCCTCTGTACATGATATTCTATCTTTATTTTATTTTGTATTTAATCTATTTTTATGTGATTTTGTATGATATTATACATATACATTTTATGTAAATCGATTATATTAAAATAGTAGATGAGATATTTTGAAATAGTTTATATATACTATTAAAATAGTAGATGAGATATTTTAAAATAGTACATTAGATATTTTGAAATAGTTCATATATATTAATAGTTGGTAGATGTTTACATTCCACCGGGGGAATCAAATGTTCAGAATTGAGGAATGTAACCAAACAAGTTCTCTATCTATTTTCAAATAAGTGTAATTTGTGGTAAAAATTATATGCAAAGGAAGTAAGTAAATTTTTTAATTCTTAATAAATCGAATAACTTCAAATTTTGCATTGAAAACAATGATAAAATGGACAATTTGACATTAATTTTCTATAGAATCTAAAAATTGAATACTTATTCGGGAACAACATTTTACTAGCAACTAAGACATCAGTTTGTGGGCGTATAGAGTACTACCCAATTAACACATACTACTCATGAATTAATGACCTTGATAGGTCACTTACATAAATCAAATCAGGATTTCACAAAAGTTGTATGAAATGCTAACATTGAGTTCTTATTGTGGGACTGATTTATACAAGTTTAAATGGCATGGAATTACTAGTTTTGATATGATTATATGACTAAACAAGTGGGCAATAGAAAACTATCATAACAAAAACAAAATCTACTTTTTATCAATTGATCCCGATCTATAAACTAATATTTACTGTACTAAATAAAGGTATACACTGACTGTATGTAAAAATGCGACAAGCTAGAGTCATATATAATCACAATTGAAAATAGATTCAAACTGCAGAAAGAACAATTCATGCCTTCATTTGCCAAAATTGAGAAGTCATGAAAAAATTATGTATAGTGTCAACAATTCATGGTTTTAGTCAACCAAGCTTTTATTTAATTTCTTTTTAATCAAATATCCTAATCCAAGTACAAATTTAAACCACCAGAGTTCCACATCCTCAAATTGAAATGTGGTCAGATAATACAAATTTCATCAACTGATATTTAACAGCAACACCATGTATATTGCAAACTAAATTTTCTTATAGTGTGCTTCAAAAATTTGTATCCTATATTAATTTGATATTTCTATTGACCCTCTAACAAAATTTCGATCTTCAGTTCCGCTTGATCTACGAGGACACCAACGTTTCGTGTAACTGCAATGGAAGGAAAACTGCAAGTCAACATCATAGCTAATTATAGAGCTCAAGAATGCTGAATAATAACACACCAATTTCGCAGAAAACAGACTAAGCTATCAATATTGTGCCTATTCTGATTCTTGCAACTTCTGCACCTTTTTCTTTTGTTCTCGATTTTGAAAAAGAACAATGTATGACTATTAGCAGCAATAGACAACGAGGTAGAGTCCCACATCATTATCAAGAAGACAACAGCAAAATAGATAGTTGGTCTATAAGAAATTGTACAATTTTAATCTGGTGCAGAAGGCCAAGAATAAACGATGCTCTAAATTTTTATAAGAAAAACAACGTAACAGAGCTAATATAATACAGAAATATCTGATTCGGATAAAAGTTGTAGCACAAGGTATTACTAAACGTGACTTACTGTGTAATTTTGATGACAGAAGAGTGCTCCGAAACTGAGAGACGAACTATTGCTGCTGTGTTGCCTGAAATAGAACCACTTAATTTCATTGGTGGCATAGTAAAGTTCATCTTTCACTAACTTGGCCATACAAGAACAACCTGATGATGCATTCTAAATAGTTCAATGTGATAATGAAATTTTTATTTCATCAACACCAAGTAGTAAACAACGAGCATGATATAAGACCTTAGAGTGATATGGTTATAGAAGTGATGCTTAATTTTCTGCATGCTACTAATTATTTGTTTTTATCGTTAAAAGAGATGGCTTTTAGAAGTACGGCCAAGTTGTGGTGTCTCCTAGAAATGCACCGGAGTGTCATACGTAGTTATGCAGTAAAGTTATATATTGAATTCTAATAGGATATATGAAAAGCAAAGCTAAATCCAGAGAATTTGAACGTACTGCCATATACTATTTTACTCCAACTTGTTTCAACAAGTGCCGATAGCTACGACCTCGTATGACACGCTGCCAGTGGAACTGAACGGAATTTTTTAAGCTCAGATCTAGCCGTTCTTGAACAAGCCTGCAGCACTTATATGTCAGGACATGCCACAAAAGGTACTTTCTTCAGCTACTAAATGGAACGCATGCATCAGCATATCTTACCATCTAACGAGGCACCTCTGAATCCCACGGCTGACAGGGCGAATATAGGACGGGTCACGTTGGGTGTACAACAAACCAACCTGCAGAACGTATTAGATTAAGAAAACGATTTGTTAAAAGTATGCCCTCAGATATGAGTTGGATAGCGGGATAGGTAACATGTGTTAGGTACAATAATTGTCTGTTGCAACTAAAGGACTAATCATGACAAATCTTCTATAAAGCACCACTTCTGTTACCCTTTATTGTCTATGAAACATTGGAAATTCTTAAAAAATAAGGAAGTTGCAAAAAGTTCACTCAAGATGATAGCAATCTGTAGCTTACAGAAAGTAGAAACCAACTACCCAATTCCACTGTGAAGTAGTTCATGTAAAAAATGTGCATGCAGGTATAAGAAGCAATAGGGCATATCTTAGATTTCTGGAATGCTGAGAAAGGCAAATAATGAACTAAGAATCCAATATTATAGTGACAAAGTAAACAAAACAAATGTCATTATTACCTGTAGCAGTGCATCAGCAGCAGGATCCTCCAAGAACTCGAGGCTCCAGTCAGCAAAGTAATTAACCTGCATTGTGTTTAAGGAAAATCCTGTTTTTATTTTTTCAGAAATTCAACTGACCAACTGATTTACATGAGCAGAACCTCCAGAAGAACTCAAATACCAATTTAGTAAAACTAGACTAACTTCAAGTACTCTCACATGATTTAAGAATTGCTTAAATGGACAAAACATGCATCGACTAGTATTTTGACATATATAACAATGTAAATGAGAACTAAACCTCATTTCAGATGCAGGAAAAAAAAAAACAATTTGCCCAAGTAAAAAATCACAGATTAAATGTGGAATTTCCTCATTGAAAAGAAGTAGCACCACAGTTTTAGGTTCAATTTTACCGCAAACCCTGCATTGACTAGAGACTGAATGAAGTCCATTAGCTGAATTTTAGCCCACGCTGCAATATCTGTTTTGGGGGGATGCCTCCAAGGAGCACCAACTCGTAATGTATCCTCTGGGATTTTCCCATTCTGTGCATCAATAGCAAACTTTTCGAGGAGCAATAATGCTTTATCCATGGCAGGATTAACAACGCTTACCTATAGCAGAGATATAGAGTTAAATAGAAACGAATAACTTTTCCACATTTTCTGCTAAAAATATTTATTACAAAGTAAACATAACAGGATCAAATTATGGTGAAGCTGAAAGCAACATACAGGGTAGAATGAAAACTTTGCAATACAAACATATTATCTTGGAATGAAAAATTGACTGCCTCGACTCAAACTAGTCATCCACAGGCAATCTTGAATAATGGAATCAATAAGAGTCTTATACATGACAAAACTTCAGAACTATGGGTTTTTCTGTAAGGAATATGGAACATTCATGCCCATCTTAAGAAAAGGGAAAAGAAATGGAAATGCAGAACAAAATCTAAACTTATTAGAACCTTACTTGCAAGTATGCCAGATACAGGTCCATGATATCTTCAAATGTATTCTCAAAGTTCATCTCCCTGTGATTGGAAGGATATACATGTTCAGCCACCTTTTTAGGAAGATTGTAAGCAAAACTAAACCTAGAGAACTAGAACAAGATGATTACTAAGAGGAAAATGCACAGATTGCAGATAAAATTCACTATTGACCAGTATATGTAATGAAATTTAGCCTATTAATAGAACTTACTTCTGGTAATAATTACTGAGCTTGAGAGCATAGACCTCAAATAGATGTCGCGAATTTGGCCCCAGTACCTCAACAATCACCTCCCACTGCACATTGGATTAGCAGTCTGAGTATATGACCCATTTGAGAATAATTTGAGTATCTCATGTCTCTACATCTTCAAGTATATCTAGAAGTAGAAGCATAAGCACAATGCAAGAATATTTGGATAAGTTTGAGACTGTGGATGGTTCTAAACATGGTTTCATTTGAGGGTTGAGTAGGATTCATGAAACATAATTACTGTTAGAATTGCTTCTTCATATTGACCAAATCTTCTCATACTTCTCAAGATAAATCATGGAAAGAAAAGGTGAACTTTTGACAATCAGATTTTTTGAGAAAAATGCAGTAAAAACAACACAGTAATTAAACTGTAAACCAAAGAACCAAGAACACGAGATTTACGTGGTTCGGTCGTAAAGATCTACGTCCATAGGAGAACAACTGGAATTCACTATCAAGAACAAGAAACACAAGAGAACACAAAATTACCCACAGAACCTAGGGCAATAACTAACACCACTCTCAATCTTCCTTTCTGTTGTATCTCACGTGATCTCTCACGTGCTCTTCTCTCATACAATAATGAATGAGAATATAGTACAACTCGTTATTGGTTATTTGCTATACAAAGAATGACTATGGTTGGCTATTTATAAGAGAACATAACCGCCATAACTAACGGATCCCGTTAGAAGCAAATCTGCATCAGTACTCTGAAGACATTGCACTGATACATCAGCATGCATTCTATTGATCATGTTGGTGTCTCAGTAGCTAACCACTATTAATCCAATGCCAGACCCATCAGTACAACATATCAGCAGTAACAATCATTACTACCGATCAGCAGCAAAAATTACTGATCATACAACTGCTAATCGAAATTTGCTATCATACTTCACAAAATTCAAATAGCCCCAGGTTATATCCAAATTAACAAGATTAGGCACTTAGCCTCATGTCATCTTTATGGTTTAAAAGGCTACCACTGAACATCTACCAGAAATTACTGATTCTTCTTTGATCTATATTCTTACTTCTCTCAACAAGAGAAATGAGCAACAATGATTCAAAATCTAATTGAGAATCGAGACAACTGGCTCTTAGTATATGACAAACACGGAATCAAGTAACAACAAGCCACATAGAAGGAACAAAGAGGCGTAATCTTAACAATTATTGCTGATGTATTAATAAATATGCTGGCTGGCCAAGAATCTAATATACTTTTTTAGCATTCACGTTTCATATAATTTATAAGAAAGCATGAAACTCTTTCAAGCATCTAATCTTATAATCGCAAAACATACAAATGTCTAAAATTTCTTCAATCAACAATACCTCAGACTGACTAAAATAGTCATCAACCATATGCAATTTTCCTTCTGCTGGAGACCATCCAAATGTCTGAAATTAACATTTGCATCAAAATAATCAAAGCTCAACTAATAGCATATGTGTATATATATAAGAGGGTGTTTACCTCACGGGAGATGAAAACATCTGGAAATCCAAAATCAATAAAAGCTCTATACGAGTAGTAGCTGCATGTTTTTTTGAGCTATGGTAAGAAACGAGAACAACAGGTGCACCAAATAATAAGAGAATAATAACATTAATCAATTGGAAGATCAATTATGGAGTTAGAACACAAACTCGTAAAGCTAAATATTTTGGTCAAGACTAAGCTTTAATGCAGCTTTCGTTTTTCTGCAGTATTGGTCAATTGGTCTTAGACATATCAAACTATTTTATGACCAGCTTGTTTTGGGCAATGATTTAGATGTAACGTAGCCAATAAGACTACACCACATTAAGAGTGATGCTATAAGTGGATAAACATCCTACTTGAAGATGAAGACAAGACCTGAAGAAGATGAAATATGCCATAAATAGCTGATAACATAGTCTAAACCAGTCATACTTTGTGAAGCTAATATATGCCCTGAATAACAGGCAAATAAAGCCGATTCAGTGGTAGAGTGAAAGAAGAATCTGAGCCATTAAAGGAACTGAGCAAGAGTGAGATCAGAAGATTCCTTAAAAGATGAGCACAAACTTAACAGTCAGTCCTTCCAGAAGATAGCTAATCAGATGAAACAGAACAAAAAGTCAGCAAAAAGTGGAGGAAACTTCTCTACTAGAAAATCCAGGAGTGGAAGTGATCCCTATAGGTAAGATTTTTGGAGTTAGTACAGGAGTGTCAAGAGTGTCATAGAGTAATTCCTAAGAAATCTTCTGATTACTTGAAAATCAGTGCAAGAAAGAAAAGGTGATTTTGTCAGCAGCTATGTCAATTTATTTAATGCTTTCTAACCAAACTGATTTTATGCTTCAGTAAACCAAAAATAAATAAATAAGAAAACTTACCCATCAGAGGTTACAAAAACAACTGGAAGACACCTCTCATTTGCACCCAAAGCTATTATTCTCCAAATCAGGCTGTCATGGTATGTGGATCCACATATCATTCTGTCATTCTCTAAAGCAGCATTTTTCAGAAGCTC
>JAYDZE010538959.1:0-14834 GCA_034509125.1 Monilaria moniliformis
TATATATAGTGATATAGACTTGTAATCAAATGAGAACTAATTTTTATTGCAAAATTAAGAACACATTATAATCGCACGTTTTCTAAATCTGATGGATGCAAAATATGACATGTGGCGTCATTATAATATCCGAATGATATTTTAGTAATTTTGTTTTTTGATTAATTATGGTATAACTGATTTTTATGGAAAAGATTTGATTGATTATGGATTCCGATTTTTATGGAAAAAAATTGTGAGACATATAATGATATGATTAATGATGATTAATGATACATTCGTCTATGATTAATGATAACTTCTTCTGCCGATAATGATGCTCTTTTATTTTGACAATGATATTTTTTCTACGATTAATTATACTTTTCTTCATGTGATTATGATACCTTCTTTCTGTGGTAATAATACATTCTTCTTTTTATAATAATACATTCTTATATTGATAATTGTAGATACGTGGGATTATTCAATCCCATGATTTTCAGATTTTTTCTTATATCGTGAGATTTTTTTTGTACAATGTAAACAGATTTGATTGATTATGAATTTCGATTTTTATGGAAAAAACCGTGAGTTATGGGTAATTTTGTCCACGCATAATGATAAATGATGATTAATGATACATTCGTCTACAATTAATGATAACTTATTCTACCGATAATGATTCGTGAGATTTTTTTTGTAGATACATGAGATTATTCAATCCCATAATTGTGATGTAAGTTTCAGTTATGAAAAAACCGAAATATATGGATGGAGATTTGATTGATTATGGATTCCGATTTTTATGGAAAAAAATTTGTGATTTTTGGGTGATTCCTATTCACGCATAATAATATGATTGATGATAATTAATGATACATTCGTCTACGATTAATGATAACTTTTTCTGTCGATAATGATTTGTGGATTTTTTTGGTATGTACGTGGGATTGTTGAATCCCATGATTTTCGGATTTTTCCTTAAATCATGGGATTTTGTTGTACAATTATGCCTTTTAATGATATCTATATCAAGTAATAATGATACGTTTTTTCCTATAATTTAGTTCGTGCAATTCGAAATCCTAAAATGAATATTAGTTCTTAGTTATGTATATAAAAAGTGTTTTCATTTTAATAGACATAACTCAAAGTTAATTTAATTCAAAATTGTTCAAATCGAGCTCTAGATATAATACCAGGATGGATAGGCTTACAAGCCGTGTCGAGGCTCACAATTTTATTATTTGCAAGTATACCTACAAAATTAGAGGATAATCCATCGAGATTTGACGAGAATCATTTTATGTTGCTGTTTATAGGCAAAAAAAATGTAGAAATTATTTTTCAAAATATTTAAAAATTGTACAGTTTTTTCATTAAAAAAATGTTATTTGACATGTTAAATAAATGTACATTACATATCTTTTATCGAAGTATATAATGGCAAAGTATTACCAAAGAAGACTTTCATTGTGTCTTTCTTACACTTATTTTATCTGCAAAGAATTCCAAAGCAAGTGTTCTAAATTTTAAAATTTTAATAATAAACTTATGTGGAAATTTCATAGAAATATTATTATATCTTCATAGAATATTATGGAGTAGAAGATGAATTTATAAAAGTTGAGGTTGAATATGGAATTATAAACATATATAAGCAAGCACCTCTTTTTCTTCTTAGTCAGTTTCTCTGCACCAACCTCCCATCCCTCTCAGCAACAAACCTAGCCATGTATTCCACAACAGCCTACCCAGGAATGTAAATTAAAAAATATTTTTAAAAAATTAAAACTACAAGTTAGTATCCAACAACCATAACATACCTGCGCGCCTGATTCTGTGATCTTCATCAATGGAACTTGAAGAGGTGTTTGATCAGCCCTACATTCAATTTTACCAGGTTAACTACATCACACAGTGTCTCAGGTATGATCTCGATTGATACATAATTATTTCAAATAATAATAATCTGGAAGCTAACAAAGAAGGAGGATATGCGACTAACTAATCACTGCAGCTGGCGTCGCCGGCCGTCCACCTTTTTTCCGAATTTTTTTTTTTTTATATATATATATAAAACTTTAAAAATGTGTAATCTTCAAATTTTATGGAAAATTGTTATTCAATAACATATGCATTGTTATAACAAAATCAATAACATATGCATTGCTATATATATATATATAATTTATAAATATGTAATACATGCACGCAAAAGTATATATAATTTATGAGTATTAATTTTTCTTATATTTTCAGATCAAATATTACATGATAATTTATGAATTTTAATTAACGAATTTTTGAATTTCTAGTCATTTATTTGATTTTACAAATATCTCAATTTAAATAAATATATGAAATTGAAGAATAAATAAAAATTGATGAGATAAAAAAGTAAACGGGTGGATTTTTTGGGGCTTTGATTGATGTGTTGTGGTTGATTTGTGGCTAATTTGTGAAAAACTGACGTCGCAACTACAAATAGAGTCGTGGATGCCCTTGGATGATTTTTACCTAAAAAGAAATGGGAGTGATGGAGATATTAATATTTTTGAGCTAATAAAAGGCCTATTTTAAGAATTTTGAATATTTTCCTTGCCCAGCCTCCGTCAACATATATAATACCACTAAGAATATTCCACCTCCACCATATCCTAATGCCTCTGCAGCTTATACCATTTTTCCATCAAATGCTTCTTCATCTGGATCTGATCTGATTGGTATCTAAGACACTGGTGCCTCAGCTCATGTTACTTCTGACCCTGGCAATCTCAACATTCAGGCTCCATATCTTGGACAAAAACTCTTACACTAGGTAATGGTTCTAAACTCCAAATTACTCATGTAGGCTCTACTACTTTTCCACATATATCACAGTCCAAATCATCATCCCCTGTAATTTTATTCCACACAACACAAAGAACTCCTCAACATATCACAATTTACTTTAAATAACAACGTTTTCTTGTAATTTCACTCTTCTTTTTGTTGTGCCAAGGACAAAGCTACCAACCAAATCATGTTGGAAGGCACTCTTAAGAATGGACTGTATCATCTGGATCTGTCAAAACAACCAAAATCTCTGCTTCTTCTGCTTGCTGCAAATCTACTGTCTCTACTTCAGGTCTTTCTGCTTTACCAAATAAAACTAAATCTAGCATTGATCTTTGGCATGCTTGATTAGGTCATCCATGTAACAATGTGTACAATCAGTTCTAAAAATTGTAAATCCTGCTCTAAAAACAATTGTACCAGCCTTTGTGATGCTTGTGATGTAGGGAAGATTCATTGAATGAATTTCACTTCACTTCCAGTTAAAATTGCTACTCCTTTTGAACTTGTTCATATTGGTCTTTGGGGTCCAAGTTCTTCTATATCTATTGATGGTTTCAAGTATTATGTTCACGTTGTTGATGATACCACCAAATTCACATGGATTTTTCCTTTACACACCAACTAAAAGCACTACAGTCTGACTGGAGGCGAACGTAGGAGCCTTCAATCTCTTCTTGATAGTCTTGGTATCCAGTTTAGACATCCTTGTCCACACACACCAACAGAATGGGAAAGCTGAGAGGAAATATCAACATATTACAGAATTAGGACTTACACTTCTTGCCTCTACTACTTTACCTGTGAAAGTCGGGTGTGGGATGCTTTCTCTGCAGCAGTTCATCTTATAAACAGATTATCCTCTCCATCTCTATAAAATCTTTCACCATTCCAAACACTCTATCATACCTCCCTGGACTATTCTTTTCTCAAAAGCTTTGGATGTAGTTGTTTTCCTTAGGCCATATAACAACTCTAAACTTTAGTTTAGATCCACAAAATGCCACTTTCTTGGTTATAGTTCCACTCTAAAGGATACAAATGTCTACACCCATCTGGGAGGGTTTACATAGCTAGAAATGTCACCTTCAATGAATCTTAGTTTTCTTCTATAGATCTCTTCCTATCTAAGTCCATATCTCCTACACAGACAACTATTTCTTTTACTTCACTTCCTTTCCCAGCTCCTATCCCAGCTCATGTCCCATACTCTTCCTCTCCATTTATAAATAACACTGCCATTCTGCCAATACTATGCGCCAATCACATGCTTCTCAGCATCATTCTGCTTCCCCTGAGTCTGTTTCATCCATCTTCTACCTCTTCACCATCACATGTCTCTTCTAACTCTACCCATCAGCTCATTCTTCATCTCACCACTCTTCACCCGAAAAATCCCACTAATAATCACCACCCTATGTGCACTAGAGCCAAAGCTGGAATTTTCAAACCTATAGTGTTTATGGTTCATACTGATAGCTAAGGTACTACCACAGTTAATGTTATTGAACCTGTTACTGCCTCCTCTGCTCTTGCTCAACCTTCTTGGCAAAAGGCTATGGAGAAAGAGTTCAATGCCATCATTACCAAGTCAGCATTGGAACTGGTTCCTTATACATCTGATATGAACATAGTACCAAAGCAAGTGGGTATTCAGGGTATTCAGAGTGAAGAAGAATGCTGATGGATCCCTTGATCGCCTCAAA
This sequence comes from Monilaria moniliformis, assembly GCA_034509125.1. Taxonomy (NCBI): domain Eukaryota; kingdom Viridiplantae; phylum Streptophyta; class Magnoliopsida; order Caryophyllales; family Aizoaceae; genus Monilaria; species Monilaria moniliformis. The sequence goes on from JAYDZE010538959.1 coordinate 4,527, forward strand.
GCCAGACTTGTAGCCAAAGGTTTCCAACAAAGAGCTGGTATTGATTTCATGAAAACTTTCAGTCCAGTGGTTAAACCGGTTTCAGTTCTGTTGATGTTTTCTCTTGCTGCTACATTCCATTAGGACATTCAACATATTGATGTCAACAATGTCTTCTCAAATGAATATTTGGATACTGGTGTTTTTATGGAATAGCCTGAAGATTTTGTGGATTCTACACATCCAAACCATGTATGCAGACTCAAGAAGTCTTTATACGGTCTCAAGCAGGCACCTCGGGCATGGGATGACTAGCTCAAAACTCATCTTCTTCATTATGGTTTCAAAATCTCTATCTCTGATCATTCCTTCTTTCACAAGAGAAAAGAATGGGTAAATTGCTTCTTGTTCTAGTCTGTGTATGACATCCTCATTACTGGGGAAGATTCATCCTCAACTTCTCATCTAATTCAAACCCTTTCAGCTGCGTTTGCCCTTAAATCTCTTGGTACTGTCAACTACCTTCTAGGTATTTAAGTAACCAAAACCATATCCAATTCCTATCTCCTAGATCAGTCCAAGTACATCAGAGACATACTCACAAAAACCAGTCTTTTCAACAACAAACTTCTATGATTTAGGCACCAAACTTCACTCCAAAGATAGCCCAGTGTTTCCTGATCCTACCTTGTTTCGAAGCACTATAGGTGCACTTCAATATCTCACTCTCTCCAGACCAGATATTTCCTTCATGGCTAACAAACTCAGTCAGTTTCTCAAAATCCCACTAAGCTACAATGGAAGGCTTGCAAAAGGCTTCTTCGATATCTCAAAGGCACTGTTGACTACAACCTAGCCTTCCATTCTTCCTCTTCTTATCTGCTTCTCAGGGTTTTCTCTGATGCCGATTGGGTCGGATCTTTAAATGATTGCAAATCCACTAGTGGTTACCGTGTTTTTCTAGGTCCTAACCTTCTATATTGGAGCTCCAAGAAGCAGAATGCTGTGTCCCGCAGCTCCACTGAGTCTGGGTACCAAGCTCTTGCCGATTCTTGAGTCGAAGTGGATAAGTTATTGTTACTTCATAAGCTTGGAAACACACTTCCTCACAATCCCGTCATTTGGTGCGACAACAGAAGTGCTACTGCTATAGCATCTAATCCTGTTCAGCTGTTCTTCATTCCCGAACTAAGCCATCGAAATTGGTACTCATTTTGTGCGTGATAAAGTGTTCAAGAAGTAGTTGGGTGTTCGGTATATCTCAATCACATATCAAGTTGCAGATTTCTTCACCATGCCATGTGGGGGAGATTAACAAGAAAAGAACAAAAACAAGAAACTGGATCTCTGAAAGTCGTGTTTAACACTTTCAGATCAAATCAATTGGTCGGTTCTATCCAATTATTTGATCGGATAAAGTTCAGAGGTTCTTAGAAGAAAGTATGTATTGTTCTGTTTGAGAGAATGAACCAGAATATCATGAAAAAGACCAAAAAACGGGAATATAACTGTCCAAACTGTCATGCACCTGGCCGGGTGACACTCTGCCAGAGACACACCCGGTCGAGTGTGACTCTCTGGAGAACATTTCGCTCTGCCCCTTGGACCCCGCTACCAGGGGCGCTGCCCTCGGACCCCCGTTTCTTAGGGGCGAAATAAATTCATATAAGCGTGCACTTCGCACCTGCAAACTTATATGATGTATTACTATGACGATATTGGTCAATTGAATTAATCCAATTACACTAAAATATCCAACATTATTGATGCTAGAATTTTATTGTTCATAAATTAGGTGCGACGAAATAAGGGATTAGATTGTCAGATAAATTGTCAATTGGCAGGACAATCTGATTTACTCAACCCGTTAAATACCATTCATACTCATTTTCCTGTTGATTTGTTGAATCATTATATTTTCGTTTAATGTAATCAATACTCCTAATCTGGCTTTTCTTTGAAATATCTCTAGCACTTCCTTTCGTGATGTGTCATGATCAGTTATTAATTTCCACTTAATGGCAAATCCACGGTACCTTGTAAAAATTAAACAGAATAATAATGATCAATAATACTCCCTCCGTTTACAATAAATAGCGAACATAGTTCCACACAAGATAAAAACAGTGAAAATTCGACGACTTCTCCATTCGTAAGCATCTTTTTCAACTTACCTCCACATCTTGGAATAAAAATTTATGCCAGCCAAGTGAATTGATTTAGTTCACTCTTGATGTGTTTCACCTCTCTATCCTTTAGTTTCGCGTATAAGATGTGAAAGTTGATAATGTGTCTTATTAGGTTTCGCTACGGATTTTAAGATATGTGAAGGAATATGAGTGTAAAAAGTTAGTAAAATGTAACTCTCACTTTTACATAATAAATATATAATAAAATGTAAAAAATGAAATAATGAAATACAAAATTTATTTATCAAAAATAATAAAAATAAAATAAGATATTTAATAGTAGACATTCTTTTATAGAATTGATCTATTTGTTCGGAGTTTTATCGATAGGGAAGACTCAAAAATCAACATCTTCCAATATCTTTTTTATCATTTTCTTAACATTGTTCAGTTAAACTTCTTTATGACCGTCTTTTTTAGTTGACAAGAATTTCCAGAGAGCGTTTCTTGTTTTGAAACTGTGGAATACAACTCAATTAATAAGATGCGTTATTTTCAGTCAATAGGTATTAGTTTCGAGTACTTAATGTGTGTCAATATGAGTGTGAGTTATATCTTTATAAAAAATCATATCTCATTTTAAATAGAAACCTCTTATTTCATATAATAATATTTTTACTATATTTTATTTTAATTTATTTTTGTAAATTTCAAAGTAGACGAACCGAAAAATATGGAGAGCAATACTAGGCAAGGAATCTTCCAAATTTTCAAGACCCGCACCACACGACGTAATATAGAAAAATCATCATTACTTCCAAAATTCACTTAGAACCCAACCCAGTAAATGATACTCCTAATATTGTATATGGATTTTTCCAAGTGGGACTGAAACAGTTCAACGCGTTTTAGACCCAAAATAGACTCGGCTATGAAAATTCGGCACTAAGAAAACTCGTTAAAGATTCGGCACTAACATTCACTTGAAATAGAAAATATGAAATCACTCTCTAAATTACAAAATTCGGAATTTTCCTAGCAATTTGAATCCAACTTTGGTAGAGACGACCAGAAAAGACTATCTTACGCTGCTGCCATTCAACATTGACCCTAGCAAACTAACTTTTCCACGCATACGCACACTTATATATATATATATATCACAAAATATCAAGTGAACCCATAACAAAGAGCAACTAAGTAGCAAAATTCCTCAATGGATTTTCAGTTTGACGAGTTCGAATACGAGGATGATGTTTTCTACAGTGAGCTAAGGGAACAAGTCTTGCAACTCACAGCAGAAGATGATGATGATGATGTTCAAGAACAAGTGTACAAAATCAAGAACCCGAATATGGCAGCCCAGAAAGAGGGCCTCGACGACGGCCGCCGTCGCGGCTATTACGACTGGCCCCCGCATAAGGAGGAGGTTGCTGCACCTACGTGGATCATGAATTCGTGGAGAACTGGAAACGGGACTGGTGTTTTCATCCCACAGATTGTGCAGTCAAAAAAAAAGAACAGACCAGGTATGTTTTGCTAATGTGAATTTTGAGACGAACATTTACATTCTTCATGTTTTGTTATAAGTTATAACCAAATTTGCTACTTTTTATGGCTGCAGGAAGGAAGAGGAACGAAAGAGGACGAACATACAAGCGCGTGGAGAAAAACTGATGATTAGAAAATATTTTTTTGATTCTTTTATTTAAAGATATGTGAATAAAATTATTTTGAGATCATGCGTTTGTAACGGCTACATCTATATAGTGATATACTAAACAGATTCTGACAATGATCATCAAGAAAAATCATTAAATTGCAGTGCAAAAACGATTCTTAGATACAGAAAAAGGTTTTCCACAAAGCTACAGATCAACAAGTCTCACTAGGAAAAGCTTTACTTACATGGCGATTAGGCAAAGTAGGGCATTGTTAGCCACGACGAACATAAGATGACGACATCATTCCTTAGGGCGTGCTAGCCACAATGAACTCAGAGCTCGGAGCCTTGATCTGTAATCACTGATGGCAAGAAGAGCACTAGCAGCTTGACGGGTTGTTAGTATTCGTTGCAGTTGTTGCAATGTCTGCTGTCTCAGGAGGTCGGCCTGTCAGTGTAAAATCACTGCTTTTAGAACATTTATGATGAGTTGATACACAAGAAGTTTCCATATTTGGAAAGGACACTTGCCTGATGAAGGAAATTCTCAAGTGTGGCAAGCTTGCTCATGGCAATGGCCATCTGCCCCATGTAGTCGGCCACGTTTGCAGAGTTATGGGGGGCGAGGGCATTTGAGGAAAGTGTCTCGACAAGCGACTGTTGAAGAGCTTCCATCCCCTGAGACAGGGCATCTTCAGCCTGTTGGGAGGATTGCTGCAAGTTGCAAATCCCCACCAACTGTTGCTCCGTTAATGGCTCGATTTGGTTTCCTAGTATCTAAAAATTTCACAAACAGATGACAGGAATGGAATAAGATCCTGACTCATTATTGCACGGAGTACGAAAAAATATGGTAATAACAACATTATATCACCTTAAGAACTTCAGAGCAGCGAAATCCTCCCAACCACATAAAGCACCTCTCAGCCGGAGTCTTCCACATGCCTGAAAGCATGTGAAAGACATCCGATTTTGCACCAACACTCTTAAGCCGGAATATCTCATCATAATGACACATCACGCCCTCAACAAGAAGCCGGAGTTCGCTGTCACCCAGATGAGAATTTACAGCAGATCTGAGATCATTAATCAGCCGATGGTGTTCATCAAGCCATCTTGCATAATCAAGGTCAAATGCCAAAGCCCCTATATTCACAATTTATGAAAAAGAAATTGCCATTTGATCAGAGACAGATTTCATACTTTAGGTAGTCGATTCATAGGGTCTCTGAATTTTTACTACATCAAATGATGTCCAAATGAAAGGGCAGAACTTCTTGACTTACCATTTCCACTTAGAGAATGATCTGCGTGATATCCAGATGCAGCAAAGACGCCCTGCATTATTTAGTATTAGCTCTACATATCTGTACGTAGTGAAGCTATTTATATTTGGGATGAAGATAACACGTAATTAATTCCTAAAAGAACACGTTTGGGCTTAAATGATCCTTATATGTATCTCAAATATGTCGAAAGGAATATACCTGCTGCCGTACTTTTTTCAGCTCCTGCTCTAGTTGCGTGAGCTTCAGCCGACTATTCTCAAGCTGTTGAACATAGGCCTAACCAGAAACCAAAACTAAATGTTATTCAATCATACCAACTTTTATATTGAAACAAACTAATGCATCATTTATATTATAGCTTTTTTTGCCAAATGGCAAGATGAGAATGAACAAAATTCCCAGTAGATTCCAATTAAGCTCTTCAGATGGTGTAGATAGAGAAACAGAGAAAGCCAAATAACAAAGCTATTTGATTGGAGAATTCTTGAGGTAAAGCAAGCCGCATTACATAGTAGTTTACAGGTAAGCCATCAAACCAGATAACCAGACACCTTAAGAATTAGACATATTTTAGTAGCCATTGAACTAAAGCATGGAAGGGGATGATAAGCACACAATTTCCTATAAAGTTCAATCAGCAAGCGTTCAAACGATCTGCAATTACTTTTTTTCTCATCCGGCTCTTCCGTGCTGCTTCACGATTCTGAGCCAGCCTACGCAGTGCCTGGATCAAAGGCAATGTAAACAAAATATTGTCACTCCGAGAACCATTATACCTGGCTGTAAAACAAGTCAAAAATAGCAAAGCAACGACCTTTTGGTCTCCGATTTTCCCATTCAATTGATCCATTGAGTCCACGCCCATCAATCTTTCATTGTGCACTCCAGGATACTGAAAGTGTACAGCCAAATCAACAAGTCAGACAGATGAAATTAAGGTCAGTTCCTATGAATTTCTACCAAAAGCACCAATTTTCCTCAAAATTTAAGATTCTCAGGGCTAATGACTCGTGAAATTCATTTATTCCCAACAACAAGTAGCAAGGAGAACACTAAAATTGAAAAATATGGTTTTTCCAGATCTTTACAGCAGAAAAAAAAAAAATCAAGTTTCAACAGGATACTAATGTTTCAGTAGAGAGTTGTGAGTTACATGATTACTAAATGTTTTTAGAAAGAAGACAAAACAGTTGAAAATTTCTAAAACTAAGTAGAAAAGAATAAACTTTCACACATTGCGGAATCAAGAAAAAGGTAGTGAGGAGAGGAGGGAAAAGGGACCTGGTTTTTGTCATCAGTGTCTGTAGAAGTGTCAGTCTGCTGGCTGTGATCTGCCACCACCCCTGAATCACCCCAGTTTTCAAACTGACCATTTCCCGCAGCACCACCACCGCCTCCGCCACCTCCGCCGCCGCCGCAGAACCCCACAATTGTCCCCTTTTGTGACATGAACTGGCCTGAGTCAACCCCTGTTGCTGACGAAACCATCTCTGCTGAACACAAGCTCTGTAAAAACACAATGCATTCAACTCATCTGCACACACACACACACATAGAATTTGTGTATAGAGCTGGAGTGTTGAAGATGTGGAAGAAGACATACGTTGTTGAGCGCACCAAACTGCAAGTTACTAGACACAACAGAAACATTGCTTGCCTTCAAATCATTATACATTGAGCCTAATTAAACAGAAGATTTATGTTAGTTAGAACAAGTTGTCACACACGCACACAGAGCAGCTTACTTATGCTTAAGTTAACAGCATCATCATGATGAAACCCATTTCCAGCCGACTGCTCGAGCTCCCCAAGATCTGAAAAGCGTGCCCCATTTCTACTACCTTCTTCACCCCTACACGCACAAAGGCATCCAAAAAAGTTTCACCAAACCACACATGTAGGAGCTTCATCAAATATAAAGGAAATGGAGAAAGCACATAGGAAACGAAGCCACATTGAATAAAATGAGACATGCAAACACTAAAAAAGCAAGCATCTTTCAGAACCTGAGGTAAAAGGGTGACTGAGAATGGCAATACACATCAGAGCTGGTGAGAGCGATAGCCTGTGTTACAGCAGACTTGAAGCTATGCATTTCAACTCCACCTTTCCTCGCGTACTGAGTGTGTTTCTACGCGTTGTGTGAAGCACAACAATATAAAGAAGTTGCACAAGGTAAAGAGTGCAAGAATCAGAAAGGTAGGAGCAGAAGCAGAAACGGCTGCCAAAACAAGAGGAAAAAGTTAAAGAAAGAAAATCTTTAGCATATCTTTGGCAGAAATAAGGTTGTTTTTTTATTCAATAAGAGTACATGGATACATACAAATACTATCTTTTGCCTTTATTACATTCTGAGCCCTTCCCTCTCTTTAAGCTCTAGCCATGCGAACATCACTCCAAATAGTATACCTATCTTTTAGCATTTCAAACACTCGAATTAAAAGAAAGACATATTTAATCTCTTTTCTATTACAAAATTTTACATAAAAAATATGCATTTCCTCTGCAATTCTAAAATTGGGAGAATAACATGGAATTTGCCGTAATTAGATCAAATGCGATGTACATGGGGAAGTGAGTTAAATCGAAGTTGATTGGACGGTGATAAGATAGGTAGATAAGACCATTGAAAAAACAGATAAAAGTAGGAATAAAATTAAATTTTGTTAGGAGAAGAAATAAATGGGAATTAATTATGGAGAGGTTTTGCTTGGAAGTAACAACCTGCAAGGGTGCAGGGACGTCTACAGGTGTGGGATAAATTGTACGGGTCCCTGCTCAGCCACCGCCTCTCTGCCACCGCAGCCCGTATGTGTCACTGCTTTTCATACGGCCGCGCCACCGCCTCTGCAGGCGGAGCAGCCCTAGGATTCCCTCCTACTCTCTAACTCGCCTGCTTTCGAGCGGGAACTTCATAGTACAATCACTATACTTTTTAAAAATACAAAACGAAGATTCTATTTGCTTCATTTTTTCCCCATTAATTAAATATTTTAGATTGGAAATAATTTTATTGTGTTAATTCATTACAATAATTGAAGTATAGACAAAAAAAATATATTAATTTAGTAAATATTCTATACTGTTAATAACAATAAATTTAATGGGATTCAGATTTAAGGTAGAAATAAAGATGGATATATTACCTACCATGGTATTAATGGTAAGAGAATGCAAATTACAAGTCATAATTGAATTTATTTGTAGATAACTATATTTTTATTTGAGATGGGAAATAATTTTATTTACTAGTGATAGTATTGATGGATATGCATAACAACAATTTAAGTATAGAACAAAAAATATATAAATTTAGTAATATTCTATATTTTCGGATAATATTACTACCATTCAAATTAATTTATATTTGTGAAAATTATTAGACACTTTCAATAACAACTAATAAGATTTAGGGTTTAAGAGGGGAGAGAGAGAGATTATTGGGATATAGGTTGAATCAATGGTAGGGGACTCAAAATTACAGGTCATAGTTGAATTTATTTTTTAAAATCAATACGCAATCACAATACACATATACAATTTAAGTGTAAAAACAACCAAATTACAAAATTAGTAAATTTAATCAAAACAATATATTATATCATAAATTTTGAAAATTTTCTTTAAAGACAGCGTTAACGATATAATCACAATTACCATCATCATCATCATCATCATCATCATTACATACTAAGTTATGCAAAACTTTCACAGTAACTAACATCTTAAGAATTTGAATCTTCTCTTTCATACAAAAAACTAAATACTATGGATTTTTTTTTTCATTTGCCTGGTCATTCTTCATACAAAAAAGGAACCACCGTATGAATATGTAAATAAAGAATTGTCAATATCTCAATATTCTTCAAAAATAAAAAATGCAAAAAAGAAATGTAGAGAAATTAATACTACGAATTTCATAAATTTTGTTTAAAAAACTCACATACACACTTATATTTACATCTATTATAAACACAAAATAAATATTCTTTTAACAAATTACTTGGTAATAGATAATAATAATGATCACTTTGACTTGGATAGAATTTAATAAACAGACAAAAATAAAAATACAAAGAACGAAGGGTGCAAATGCAAGAAAGATAGAAGGCAGAGATATATTGTACCATAAACCTATCAACTAAAAGCACATGCCCCTCATGTTGCCCAAACATTAACAATTACAAATTCAAGATTTAATAAATTAGACTAAGAAAAAGCAAACATGCCGAGGGAATATAGCAATCCACTGACGGTATGCCTAAAAGGCATAGGTCATCATCGTCTATTTCTTCATCTCTACATTCTATATGATCATCTATTTCATTCTTCATCATCGTCTAGAACACTTATAGTGGGACAGTCTATCCACTCACGAGTTTGATGCTAGGTTTGATCATCAGTTGCTACAATGACATATGTAATATAACTTTACTCATGAAAAAAGAATAAAGCTAGTCATTTTGTAATATGAGAAGTAGGTGGATAATTTCTTCTAATTTGTTTCTCAATTGAGTTCAAATTATCCCATTTAAGCCATAAATTTAAATAATCACCCAAATTTGTGCAAAATGAAGCCAGCCTATCCAACCCTGAAATAGAAATGCAAACAATAGCCCACTAAGCCCATATTTAAATTCTTTTTTGTCGCCAAAATATTTCTATTTTTATTTTATTTTTATTATAAAATTGTAGTTTTCAATGATTATAAGCATCAACTACAATTGTCCCTTCTTAAATTATTAATAAATATTATATATTCTCTTGTTTTTTTTCTTTTTTGAGAGGGACAATATACATCCATTGTTAATGAATGTTAATCTCAATAGCGATGATGTAATTTTGCCAGGACACATAAGAAGAGCGAGTATATGTAAATCCAATTTTCTATTGTTAGTTTATTATAAATTATTTCTCCATCGTAGTAGGATGGATGAATTTCCTTTTGAAATTACTTCCAGTAGCCCCAATTGTAATACTAGAGTTACTTTTGACCATAGTTTGTCGATATAAAATCTAAAAGCTTCATTGTTATAATTTACCAATTATAATTAGATACCACTTCAAAAAAAATCTAAAAAATTGTAATCCATGATTCCAATTAGGGATGTCAATCGGGCCAACCCGTTCGGGTTCGGGCCAACCCGCTCGGGTTGTCGTGCTATTCGGTCCGGGCTATTCGGGTTGCAAATTTTGTCGGGTCAGAAATTTACAACCCTAACCCTAACCCTTCGGGTTTCGGGCTAAC
>JAYDZE010538970.1:0-14832 GCA_034509125.1 Monilaria moniliformis
TTAATTTTAAAAAAAATTCGGTTTTTCGGTTCGGTTCGGTTTGGGCAAAAAACCGAACCGAAAACCGAATGCTCACCTGACTCTTACCATCATTTCAACAAAATAGGAAAGTATTTGTAATAGTTTCTTGTCTTCTTCAATTCGAATTTGGAAAAATAGAATCAAATTTGTAATACTAAATAGATAAGATGGAATCACAAAAATAATATTATCTTTGATCCCAAAAAGTGTGATGCGGAGGAAATAACTAGTTTTAAGATATTGAAAGATGTATTTTAAATGATGATGAGTCCCACATAAAATATTAAATATTAAATAAGTACTGATTTAGAGTTTTGGAGCCCACTAAAAAAATAAAAGTAAATAATAGATTTTTGTAATTATTGAATGTAAATGGTGACAAAATATGAAGAATTACATCCTAGATAAAAATATTACATTCTTAATAGAAGAACGAAAATAATAATAGAATCACATTCTTAATAAATCTTAAGAAAGGAAGAAAGTATCTTACCGCATACATGAGAAAAGAATTCTTACCTACGAAAATTTGAATTCCGCAGTCTCAATCAAATGGTGAAGCCAAAGTTCCACCAATACTTGAGAAAACAAATATTATTTTAAAAAAGCAAAGTTCCATTACTGATCTATTACATTCGTTATTATAAAGTGGCGAGGGCAATTTAGTCCATTCAAGTAGCAATTATTAGGCTTCTGTGACAAGCTTTTGTTTCACATTTGCAGAATTGCAGTTGCACCGATTTCTGTTGCTTTTAACAAAGGAGTAAAAACAAACATCCAACCAACGTATAGGGGGAGAGAGAGAGAGAGATTTATGAGATTGAGAAGGTTTCGGGGGATGCCATTGACACAATAAACAAACAGTTTTCTCTCTCCACATATTCCTTCACACACACACAAACATAGAGCAGCTGCGGAGTGTTCGAGCTCCGCGTATTGCCGCACGCTTCCATGATTTGACTTGAATCCGACATTTTCCTTTCCAAATTCCTTGGATTTTGGGGGAGTTTGGGAAGTGCGGTGGTGTTCGGGATTGGCGGAGATAGAAATGGCTGCTTCGCAGAGTGATGGTGGAAGAATGGAAGGCTGGCTATATTCGATACGCTCGAATCGGATTGGCCTTCAGTATTCGAGGAAACGCTACTTCATTCTACAAGATCACCTGCTTAGGAGCTTCAAATCGGTGCCGGCTACCCCCGACGAGGTTTACTTTGTTAACTCAGTCTGTTTCGATGTATGTTTCGGTTGTTTATGTGTAAATGCAGGGGTGTCCAATAATGCAATTTGATTGAGTTTCTTTGTGCGGCGAACTTCGATCTCTGCGTGCTGTTTTGATTGGTCCCGATTGTATAGCAGGAGTCCAGTGGTTCGTTAGAATTGCTTAATTGGATAGGTTTGACTCCGTTCATCTGTTGAAATCTCCTGATGTTATTGTTTTGTCGTGTTAACGGAGAGTTTGATCTCTTCTATTGATTAGTTGTATTATGTCTGGTATCGCACCAGTTATTCAGCGCGTTATTTGACCTGCTTATTGAATCACAAGGGCTATGTAGTGAGGCAGAGAAGTGCCAAAAGAGTTACATGCCTCAAATAACATGGACTGGGATAATTTGTATTGTTGGGTGAAATTTTGTAATCAGATTTGGTGCACTGCATAAGTGCGTGACTTTTGTGAATTCTGAAGTTTAGGAGAGTGGATCTCTTGGGCTTCCTTTGGGTTTATAGGCCTTATGGTCAATCAGTTGCATGTTTTTTTTTTGTGAGGCTTTACTATGCCACAGACATACGGTCATGCATAAAATGGAGATGCATGTATTGGTTCCTTAGCATCAACGTGTATGAATATTGAGTCAAAGAATTAGGACTATGCATTTAGTATCAAGAATAAATTATAGAGTTTACTGGTCTAGTTGTCTGTTGGAGTGCTGTAAGTGCAAGCATCTAACTCCGTTACTTTTCTGCATGATGGTGCTGAAGAAGCAGCAAGAATTTGTGGTTCACAAATTCCTTACCCTTTGCATTATTTTGATGTAGCAGATTCAAATCTGATTTTGTGTTTCTTCTTTTGTACCTGTGACACGTGTCTCAGGGTGCGCATGCATGCACGTTGGATGATGAGGAAACATATTTTTTGCTCCTGTGGTCTTTTTATCTCTTTCATAATTTTTGTTTTGCAAACTGGATTAACCTACCTTGGATGCATTGTTAAATATGAGGAGGCCTTATATTCTACTAGTTTGTGGGTTTCTTCTGATTTTCTATTAACAAATGGCATCCCACTTCCACCCATCAAGAAAATGAATCATTATCTGAAATAATTATCAAGGGGGACATTACCTGCTGTCCTAGCCTGATGCTACTTGAATAACACTCATCGATGTTCACCTATGATATGCTTTTACTTCACCTATGGTATGTTTTACTGAGCCCATCATGTGACTTGACCAAAAAGAGAGCAAGTGAATAGCAAATAACTGGTTAGTTGAATGTAAAATTCCAATGATACTTAGAATTGACCCTAGCCAGTTCTTTAAAAATACTGAAAAATGCAACGGCCTTGATTTTTGTTTTGATGGTTTAATTTGTTCTTTACTTTATTTAGTGTATCAGTATAGTTATGTGATGGGTAGAACTGTAAATTGTCAAGGTGATATGCAGCTTACAATGCATGCTTAATTAATAAATAATCTAAGAAACATATATGAGAATCTGCTAAAAGCCTAAATCTTCACTTTTTACTAATCTGATAGTTTATCTGAATAGTCCAGCACAGTAATCTTCACTCCTACTTTTCTCTTTAGATTCACAAAAATCTTATAAATTATAATACAAATTATGCAATGATTAATTAATGCATTTATATAGATTATCAAATCTAAACATCTATGATACAACCGAAAAAGTATTTTGCAATGATTAATTAATGCATTTATATAGATTATCAAATCTAAACATCTATGATACAACCGAAAAAGTATTTTGTTATTGATTAAAACAATAATTACAACAATTAATTCCAAAAAAGAAAAAACAAACAAACAAACAAACAAATCGGGAAATCGGGTACCCGACTGCCCGGGTACGGGTACCCGTTTCGGGTATACGAGTACCCGACAGTGAGTTCGGGTCGGAAATCGGGTGAATTTTTTTGGGTAATTTCGGGTGCGGGTACCCGATTGCCCAGCCCTTACAACTAGACAATCATAAAAAAAATTATAAATAGCATCACAATAAGATAATGTTGACTTATTTGCAACAAACGATTAATCTACGTTTGTTCAGATTCAATGTAATAAAAAGATCGAATAAAAATCAAGCCTCAATAAAGACCAAACGACCTGTAAGCTAAAACCCAATTTCTCAACACAAAAAACTTTTAAGTAGCTTAAAATAGAATTCCAGTGACCAGCGGAACGAAGATAGATATTCGAAGGCAATATTACATGATCATGAGACTAAGACCGCAGTTAAAATAAACTTCTAAAAAGCCCATAAACATTAATTCAGTCGTGATACTGTTACAGCCTACACATATATGTCCATGTAGACAGCATACCCTATTTCTGAGCATTTACCATGTCTGCAACAGGGGATGGGTCACATCCTCATTGCAACACGGGAATGCTAGCAAACTCAGTACTTGGGAGGAGGGTGTTGGGTTGGAAGCAAACCAAAGCGCTTCTTCAGAAGAACTCTCTGCCTTGAGTATTTATCATCAGGGGAGAATCGGGCTGCATGCAGGAAAAGTGAGAAGATAAGTTATATTACTGGGTACTAATGTTTAAAAGATATTTTAACATGAGTCGCAAGAGTGAGAACATAAGCATCAGAAATTGCTGCTGTAGCGAAATGATAGAACAGGTTCCATTTAATCCTATTGACGTACTGACATGGAATAGCATCGGGATAGGTTCTATTTTTATGATTTTGATTTTCAAAGTACGTGATTTCCTAGTTCCTTTCCAGAACTTCAATTATAAAACATGCAAAATGGCCGAAAATCAGAGTCCACAACCATGAAACCAGAATTCCACCCCAAAAGTTCCTCGAATACCAACCAGTACACATTATAACATGGAGCCAGACCTTATAACAGTGAAGGGGCTTCAGGCTATAAACTTCTTACAATAGAATTCTTTTTTCAATGATTACTAATAACAAAGCAGCCTATTAGGATATAAAAGAATGTCAATCAGTTATATTTTTCCCCCTCCCTAAACCAATAACATCATGGTTCAATACTATTTCGAAAACTATCATCAAAGAAAATAAATTGATCCATTGAGCCCTCCCAAGTCTCCTCACACACGAACCCAAGGTTCGTGGACTCAACAACACACATCATCAAATTTGAGGAGAGCAAAAGAACACAATAGCACACTAAAACTACAGATTCAGAAATATTACCAGGATGAGCTGATTCTGTTGCCAACCCTACTGGTGACTCCTTCTGCACAAAGAAAATCGCCAAAAAATCGTTAATCATATATCAAACGAAAGGAAATTGAACAGAAAACGAAGGGGAAAAAATAAAGGACCTTGGTGGTGTAAACTTTGTCACCGTTATCGTTGATGTAAAATTGGAGATACATCTTCAGCAACACTCAATATGCGCTCAAAACAACCTTAATCTGAAAAATATATATATATATATCATAAATAGGCCATTGCTGAGAAGAGAGCAATAGAGAGACAATCTGTAGCAAAATTTTGCATAGTCCTTAAACAACAAAATTCAAACCCTGAAAAACCAAGAATTATGCCATACGATACTTGAGAATTTTGTCGACGAAATATGTACCTTTAGAAAATTGCCAATGCCTTGTGATATTGAGGTTCGGAGCTTCACCTTCAACCCTAGAAAATGGGGGATCAGCAAATAGGGTTTGACAATATAAATCCCTTGGTTGGGTAAAATAGGTATATCGCCATAATTATGAGGACAATGATGTCTATTTGCCAGATTAGCTGGCCAACCGGCCCATTTATCCGCTCCGTACAGCAATCATCACTGATTTTTATTTGTTGGTCAATCTATGTATATATAGAATTAAAATAATAGTGTATTTTCCAATCGATGGTATATACATTCAGTAAAGAATATCTAAAAATTTACATAAATTGTATATATAATACCTTTAAATTTTAAATTAAACCAGATTGATTTTATTTTTAGTAATATAATTCCCTTACTAAATTACCTTCTACTATATTTTGGTAAATATCAATTGAAAGTTGTAAATGATTTTTTTCATTTATACAATCTATGAACTATGATATATAAATTTTTATAGCAAATCTTTATGAATTAACAAAATATATTTCTTTTTTAGTGGAAAATAAAATCTTTTCATAGTAGATATTACTAAAACAATTAAATATACAATATGAGAACTTGACTAACTATTGAAACCGTGCATGTGTATGTTCCACGCCTAAAATTTTATTCAAATGAGTGTTAGAAAATTTATGGAATAGGTATCACATTCACAATTAATTAGTGATAATTATTCCAAATTTAATTTATACAGATAATAAATAAAGTAATATTATTTTATATTAGTATTCTTTGATGGATTCTAGAATGAAGTATTGTTATATATTTGTTGTTTCTCTATTATAATATTTGATTGCAAACAAAGAATGCATTGGTGTACGTACACTAAACCTTCAACAATGATGGAAGATGGATGGAAGAAGACGAAGATGGAAGAAGAAGATGGAAGAAAGAGAAGAACAAGAGATGGAATGGATGCAGCATATGGAAGAAGATAAGGATGGAAGAAAAAGAACAACAAGAGATGGAATGAATGCAGTAGGGTGTGATTTGGTTTTGAGATATTAATTTGTATCATTATGTTTAAATTAATTTAGAGATATTAATCTGGAAAAGTTGATCTTTTTTTTTGAATTATTATAAAAGGAAAACTATATAATATATTAATTTATTTTAAAAATTAACTAATATTTGTAAATCTATTTTATATATAACATACTCAAAATATTCAATTATGTATATACAATTTATGTAAATCTATCATTACTCTTCAGTAAATATATAATATCTTGATAGCGTAGCCTTTACGATATTAAATATATAAATAATTCAAAATACTCTAGACGAGAGAATGTAGAAATAATCTAACTTTTGCTGCTCTAAAAAAATATTTTAATTTTGATGCCTAACAAAACTTAATTTGAGAATTTCATGAATAATCTCCACAGCGTATAACATTAGATTTCATTTTTCAAACAAATCTCACTGAATATTGAGAGGCGCATAATCTCAATCCCACCCCCCAAGACGGGAGCAAAAAGCATGTGTCCTTCAACTTTTACCCTTCAAAAAATTCCATTCTCTACACCACAAAAATTCACATTGTGAGGCTGAAGATTGCTTCCAATATGTTCTAATTTTGCCAAAATCTTCGACATCTCCAGAAGCACTATCATTCGTTGCTCACGACATAATATTCATCACATGAAGACTCTGAACA
Source organism: Monilaria moniliformis (assembly GCA_034509125.1). Taxonomy (NCBI): domain Eukaryota; kingdom Viridiplantae; phylum Streptophyta; class Magnoliopsida; order Caryophyllales; family Aizoaceae; genus Monilaria; species Monilaria moniliformis. The sequence continues at coordinate 6,519 of JAYDZE010538970.1, forward strand.
CCACAACAAACTATCTTCTTCAGCTCTTAGTCAACTTACAATGAATTTATAGGAGAAGTTGAGAATCACCTGTAACATGCCAACAACACCGGCGCCGCACCAGCCCAGAGAAGATCTACTCAGAACCGTGAAGATCAAGCCTCGACACAATCGCAAAGAACCTCTTCACTTTCACCACCTGGTGTGTGGCAATGAATGTCCATTCCGTCCGACCTTCCATGTGCAAAATTAAAGCCAAAGTAATGTTCACTGCACATCAAAAACGTTATCCTGGGTGGTGTTCCTGTTACTAGAGCTTTTTTGCTACAACAAACTAAAAGACCCTATAGTCGAGCTGCAAGTCACAAAGCATATACGCCATCTTCAGACTTCAACCCAAGCAAGTCCAGCAAATATGACACAGTCCCACTGAAACAGAAGAAGATTTCCAAGAAGAACAGCCTCAGAGGACATCATTGATCATGATATTCTGGCTTTAGAACCCAATATGATCCAGTAGGGTTTTTCTCCAACGAAGCTATCTCCTTGAGAAGATTCTTGAACAAAGGCAAATCTTTAGAAGGTATCCTGTCTTTGAAGTGATCCACTATGGTGGCTGAAGTTGAGCTCCCACCTTTTCGCTGAATGAAAGAACAGATTTGACGAATCAGAAGTTCTGGAAGTACTCAGTGTTGCTTGCTGATCTAGAATGCCCATTAGCTGCCGACTGTTCTCTTCCTTTGGAAGGTGTACCAATAGCTAGCTGATGTTCAAGCCCATCACTGACAGCTTGTTCTTGGTTTCTTTTTAACCTAACTAACAACTCTCCGGAAGATAAGGCTTCACCAGAAGACGCCCCAGCAACAGATCTATTTAACATGCTGGCACCATTATTTGAAACTACTTCTGATTGCCTTGAACTCACCAAGTGGGAATTAACAGTGGAGCCAAATTTCCTTCTCACTGATGATGGTGCACTAGCAGCTCCTGATTTTCCGGTCCACGTTGGAACGGTTATATTTTCTCGGTTCCGAAGCATTTGTGATTGTCGCAAGGCTTCCGAGGCTCTTTGGGCAACCTTTGAGGCCTCCTCCTCGAGCTTCATATTCTCTTCATCATTTGCATTCATAATTGCATCATGGTTGACAGCACTCTAGAAAATCCAACCAATTATAAGTGGGAAAATGGGCAACAGTTCAATGAAAAATGATTAATGAGATAACATGCTTAATTTTAGCTAAAAGTATCGCTCAAGAGGATGTTGAAATCTCTAAATGGTCGGATAAAGACATAGACAGTAATGATGTGAAATCATTTCTGATTCTACGCAGGGCTGGGAACAAAAGGCAATATATAACAGAATCATTCAATTTATTGTCAGAAAACAGCATGACAGGTTATTTTCTTGTAAGACTTTTACATGGACTCAGCACCAGATAGTTTTAAAGATAACATAAAGAAACAAAAATGCAGCAGAAGTTGGTTCCTGCTAAAAATCAATCACATAAACTGCCTTTGAAAAGTTTTGCAATTTTTCTGACCACCTTTTTCCATCAGGATAAATATTCCAATAAAATATAACAGAATTATCCATCACTATATGTATCCTTCTTCTCAGAAAAACAAGTACTTTTTATGATATTTAAGGCCAACAAGTGATACAAAGTTTTAGAAGACATTTAAATCCCAAATAAACAAAGAGACAATTAGGAACTCACATGAATCCCATGGGTATCAAAGAGACTGCAAAAAGTTTGTCTCCTCATCTGCTTTTGCATCACTGCGACTGGCTTTGTCATGACCAATGTCTTTACCTACCTCGTTGTGTTCTAAGTCAACTGTTAAATCATCAGTTTTGGATGTGCTAGGTTTCAGGGGTTTCGACTCATCCTGATTATCTTTGCTAGCTCCAACAATATTTACTTTGTGAGATAGCTGGATAAAAATGCTAGATGTTTCAGTAGAACCACCACCGCCATCGTCATTCAACATGAAAAGATCCTTCGTGTCACGGGCTATAAAAAATCTTCTCTGCTGCGGATTCTTCAATATCTTATTGGTCAGGAAATGCTTATATATCTGCCTCTGATAAACCTTCTCTTCAATGGTTCCACGAGTAATCAATCTATATACTGTTACGTCTTTTTTCTGATCAATACGCCAAGCACGTTCTCTAGCCTGACTCGGACCATCAAAAAGTTATACGTTGGTAGCAAGTATTTCAATTGGACAAAGCGATTTAAATTTACTTCTTAATATTCAGACTCAGAACACACATCAAAATTGAAAAAGAAACTCGACCTCTCAAACCCATGAAAGAACTTTAGAGAAGCATTCCAAGTTTACTTACGGGAACCAACATTCAAGAATAGAAGTAACAACTTAGTTCTCTATTTCAAGAACATGCATGCAAACTAAACTAACATCAGACAAATGCATACCTGCATATCTGTTGAGGGATTCCAGTCAGGGTCAAAGATTATCACTCTGTTAGCACCAGTCAAATTTGTTCCCAGACCACCAACCTTGGTTGTTAAAATGAAAATGAATACATCATCTGTATTGTTATACTTATCTATCAGAGCCACTATCTGTTTCACAGGAGTCATACCATCCATTCTTCTATAATTATAGCCACTGGCAACAAGAAAAGTCTCCATGATGTCAAGCATCTGAGTTGTTTGCGCAAAAAGAAGAACGCGGTGTGGGTGTCCCTGACCTTTCAATGCATTTAGTACTTCAGCAACAACTTTCAGTTTTCCACTGCTTTTGGAATTCCCATAATCTGGATTTCCATGAGAATGTTCTCTCTCAAGAAGGTCGGGATGGTTACAAATTTTACGCACAACATCAATTCCATATAAAGAGTTTCTGCTTCCATAAAAAATTCGTTCAACTTCCGAGCTAGCAAGAAAAGCACGATACACAGATCTCTGCTCATGCGTAAGACTGCAGAAAAGGACATGTTCAGTCTTCTTTGGAAGGTGAGCATCTACATCCGCCTTCATTCGGCGTAGGAGATAACGCATGATTAAGTCACGTAGGACAACAGCACATCTGTCAGAATAGCAAATCATATTAGATTAGGAAAAGATATGGGATATGGAAACAGATTGTAAATCCCTGTAAATCAGGGATAGCTAGAATAGATGATTATCCTTTCCTTAAATTGTACAAGGATGATTCCTTAAAAGATCAAAAACTGTATCATTGAGAATATACATGAAAAAGATGAATTTCTCCCAATCTCTCTCTGTCCCGATACCTAAACTACAACATCTGCAAAAACCATATTTAATCAAAGAAAGAAAAGAAATGGAGAGCCAAAGTCAACAAGTCAACACCAAGGTGGATACTGAAGTATACTGTGACAGTTGTGGCAGCCTAAATTCAAACTGATACTCTTTACCATTCATTACCTCACGTGATTGGTCAATAAAAAAACAGCTTACTTAGACAGACGAAATATGGAATGTCAAGTGCTAAGACTCTGGTGCGATAAAAAAAACTCTTCTTTTTCTGCTTTCAAATATTTATGTTTTTTAAACACTGATTGACCAATCAAGACAGTCACATGCATGCTCGACAATGGAATTCTACAATAAATCATGTGAAACGTGCTACAACGCTAAAAGCACCTGTAGGCAGTGGATACTTGTAATGGAGTTGCCTTGGCATAACTACCAACAGATATGGGAGCACCAGTCATTATTACGCGATGAACAGTCTGCAACTGTTTCCAAACAAGAGTAACCTCAGCATTTTGACTCCGAATTCGATGCCCTTCATCTAAAACTGCATATCCCCATTCAATATCAAGCAATTTATCCCCTTGCAGGCGAAGTTGTTCGATTGGAGAATGGTAAACGCGAGAGGAAATTAAGGCTTGCAGATATTAGTACAAAAGAGAGAGTAATATTGATGTAGGTAGATAAATCTTTCTATTGAAGGCCACGGCTACACTAGCCGTCCAAAATACAGAATCCAGATAAAAGTAAATCCCCCTCTCAAACCTCAAGGGTGGCTATTTATTTTGGTCCTATACAATTTTAATGGTAAAACAAATAATAAAAGTGTAATGATAAGGAAGCCTATGCAACCCTTTAGTTTTGTAACTCCTCATGGCTGCCTTCAATGCATCGGCCCCCTTCAGCTCCTCATTGTAACTCCTTGCCTTCAATGCTGCTGTCCATTCAATTCCTCTCCTCCCCCATGTCGAGCACGACGCCTCGTCTCCCCCTCCTGTAGACCATCCACCATTTTGCATCAAGTGGTTGCCCCTCCGAATTACCCTTGTCCTCAAGGCTAAAGAAAGGGAATTACCCGACAACATCCGCCTCATCAATCCACGTTGCTTCCTCCAACGGTAGCCCATTCTAACAAATTAAAACTTGTGACACCAATCGACCACCCTCTTCGATACGTCTCCTACTCACAATAGATTTGGGCAAAAAAGGGGGTCGCCTATTATCATGTCATCTAGTAATGAAGATTCCACCACACTTTTCCCTATGGCCTTTTTAAGAAGCGAGATATGGAACACTGGATGCACCCTAGACCCTTCGGGAAGCTGTAGATGATAGGCCGTGGCACAAATACGTCCCATGATTTTAAAAGGTCTGTAAAAACGAGGTGCCAACTTTCGGACCCCCGGCTTAAACAACGACGATTGTTGGTACAGGCGATATTTCAAGTATACTGCGTCTCCAACAACAAATTGGACACCCGCAGATGCTTATTCGCCTCGTTTACCATCCTTTGCAGGACGCGAACAAAATGGTACCAGAGCCAACGGCGGATGTATGTGGGGTCGGGCGGGATCACGAGTATCGAAGAATTCCATTAATTTCAGTCATTCGAGCTACTGTCGACTCCACATGTGGCAGCATCGTCCCAAAATTATATTTATTATAAGGGAAATTTGGTGGCAGAACAAAGAAAGATATGCAAGTAGTATTGTGGAAGACAAAACTAAAAATGAGAAGATACGAAGAAACTGCACGTCAACCCCACGATGAACGTTTCCTAGATCAATCATTGACCGGAGCTGTACCAAAATCTTATCCCTCGCCTTGAGGGCGTCCAAAACCGACTGCACTCGGATCTCGCCCGGGAGGTACTGGTGTAACGTGGGTGGAGGTCGCCCATATACTACTTCGAACAGCGTGACACGAGTTGCTAACTGGAAGCCCGTGTTATAACAGAATTTGGCCCATCCCAACCACTTAAACCATTGCTTCGGATGCAAAGCATCGCAAGTACGTTTCCAAGCATTGATTAAGAACCTCCTTTTGACCGTCCGTCTCCGGATGATAGGCCGAACTCATTTTCAACGCCGTGCCAGACGCGTGGAATAGCTCACGCCAAAAACAGCTCAAGAATACCAGGTCGCAGTCAGAAACAATCGACGCTGTGATTCCATGGAGTCGAACTACTTCACGTGTAAAGGCTTCAGCCACCCCTATAGCCATGAATAGCCTGTTCAAGCCCACTAAGTGTCCATACTTCGATAATCGGTCGACAACAACAAGGATGCAGTCGAATCCTTGAGCCCACGGTAGTCCAATCACAAAGTCCATGTTTACGTCCCCCCCCACACATTTGTCGGAATAGGCAAGGGCGAAAGTAGTCCCGCCGGGGATTTTGCTTCATATTTGTGCCGTTGGGATATTGAGCATGCGACGACTAACCTTGTTACGTGTTGCACCATCCCGACCCAGTGGACATTGGCAACCAGCCTTCGATATTTTCGGTAGGCCACTACGTGTCCCTCTTCCGGAGTAACATGAAATTCGGCCATCAACTTTGTTGTCCAATCGGATGACGGTGGAATCGCCAATCGGCCCTTATAAAACAAAACCCCATGCGTCAAGCTATATAATGCTTCGCCGTGTTCTCTCCATTCTCTAGTGCTGCTTTTATTTTTGAAAGATTGGCATCACGCGCCACTTGCTCTTGATGGCATGTCCAATCAATCCACTGGGGACGAGATATAGTCGCCAAATCCATTCCCTCGTCACGCCGAGAGAGTGCATCTACAGCCCGATTTTGGCTACCCTCCTTATATTGCACTCTGAAGTCATGCCCCAACAACTTGATTGCCCAATTTTGTTGGGCTGCCATGAGTAATGGCTGCATGATGAGCTGCCGCAAGCTCTTTTGATCGGTTCGAACAACAAAACGACGCCCCATCATGTACGGTCTCCAGTGTTGAATGACGTACACTAATGCCATAAGCTCCCTCTCATATGCTGATTTCGAGAGGGCTAGTCCAGCCAATTGCCGACTGAAATACGTGATTGATTGTCGTTCCTGCATTAAGACGCCCCACTCCTTGCCCCGAAGCGTCGCACTCCACCATAAATCCTTGCTCAAAGTTAGTCATCCAAAGCATCGAGGCTGTGGTTAGAGCATGCTTAAGCTCAACAAAAGCCTTCTCAGCCTCGACCGTCCATGCCTACTTGGGAGACGCCTCCTTCTTTAGTAGAGATGTTAATGGCGCGGCGATCCTACCATAGTTTTGAATAAACCGCCGGTAGTAGCATGTTAAGCCTAAAAATCCCCGTACCGCGCGGATATTCTTGGGTGTGGGCCACCTCATCACTGCCTCAATTTTAGATGGATCCATTCGCACACCCTCATTTGACACCAAATGCCCAGATACTCCACTTCTTCTCGCCCCAGTATGCACTTCTTCGGATTAATCACAAGTTTGTGATGATCGAGCACAAGAAAGACTTGTCGAAGATGTGTCACGTGCTCTTCCCACATCGAACTGTAAACAAGGATGTCGTAAGAAAACAATAGAACATACTTACGAAGATAGGGGTGAAATATATCATTCATGAGACTTTGGAACGTCGTCAGCACGTTCATTAATCCGAACGACATCACTAGGAATTCATAATGTCCTGAATGGATCAGAAATATCGTTTTATGAATATCTGAGACTTCTACTCTTATTTGGTGATACCCTGCCTTGAGATCAAGTTTGTTGAACCACCTTGCCCCGTACAACTCGTCGAGCACTCCTGAATGATCGGAATTGGGTACTTTTCCAGCACCGTGTGCTTGTTTAATTCTCAGTAGTCAACACAAAACCTCTAAGATCATCTTTTTTCATACCAACAAGACTGGACTTGAGAAAGGACTGATGCTTGTCCGAATTATTGATGCACTCAACATCTCGGCGACCAATCTCTCCATCTCGTCTTTTTGTACATGATTATAGCAATGTGGTCTCACCGAGACAGGATGGGAGCCTGGCTGCAAATTAATTTGATGGTCAATACGACAACTCGGGGGCATTTGTGACGCGACAGTAGTAATAGTTGGGAACTCCTTAAGCAGGCGCGCTAATTCCTGGCGTCGGTGTACGTCGGTGGGGCGCGAATCAGACTCCTCTCCGGCCCCATAACAACCAACACTCATTGGCCACTTCGATCACGCTAAGATCATGCTGCGTGCACTCTCGTTGCAATAAGGAATGATCCCCTTGCAATAGCACCCCACGCTCTTTCCACACGAATGTCATCTCCAACATGCGCCAATTTGCCTTGATGTCTCCCAACTGCGACAAACACGACACCCCTATAATGATGTCGCCATTGCTTAGGGGAAACACGTAGCATGTAATATAGAACTGGTGAGGGCCAAAAGCTAAGGGTACGTCGTTGCACACCCTTTTTGCTCACAACTTGGAGCCATTGCCGAGAGTAACGGAGAAGATTTTTAATGAAGTGATTTTTAGTTTTAACGAATGCGCTGCCGCTTCTGTAAGAAACAATGGCTTGCTCCACTATCAATCATAATTTTCACTTGGCTCCTTCCCACTTGTCTATATAGCTTCAGGGTCTGGACTCTGTCGAGTCCGTTGAAAGTGAGTTCCAACATTTGGATGTGGTGTGAGGTTAGCTCAGAATTATCTGCTTCCCTTTCTTCACGATGGCATCTTGAAACTCCTCATCGCCCTCATCCTTTTCATCTCCAACCAACACTTGTAACGTCCTGGGAGGGCATCTGTGCAATAGCCCATACTTGAGACCATGGTTGTGAAAAGTGCCCTAGGCGCGGGGCGCACGAAGCCACGCCGGAATTGCCACAGGGTGTGCTGGGGCAACATCGGGGCGCTGGGCCGAGCCATGATTGTTTAGGGATGGGAAAATTTGTAAACTTGGATTCACTTTAACCCCAAAATCTTTGAAATCTTATCAAATTGTGTTGTTCTAATGTAACTCAATTACCCATGAGATTATGTTTCTCATCCAACTCTATATAAATCCCACATTCCACCATGTATTCACCTTAATCCAGCGAAACAGAGCACCACAAAACA
>JAYDZE010538981.1:0-14832 GCA_034509125.1 Monilaria moniliformis
CTGAAAAGTAAAATGCTGACGTGGCGGCTGAAAATTGAGTTGTGGCTGGATTTTTTGTGGCTGGGTTAAGGATGGCCTAATGTTTTTATAACTAGGGGTGGATTGATACGATATATCGTACCGAAACTGTCATATCGTATATCGTATCGAAAATATCGGTATGAGTAAATATCATACCGTTACTTTACCGAATTTTTCGGTATACCAAAATTTTGGTATGAAGAATTTTCAATACCGTTACCATACCGTGTTTTGGGCATGCCGCATCGAAATCTGGTATACCGTGAGTTACGACATACCGAATTTTGGTACGACATACCGTTTCATATTGAAATTGTAAAATATTATAAATATTTATTAATACTATAAATATATTTAATATATATATACATACACACGGTATGGTAAGAGAATATAGTATATATCGTATTATCGGTATATACCGTTTACCATTCTATCGGTATATACCAAATTTTCGGTATACCGCTATATACTGAAACTCATACTGTTATCGTACCGTAACCTTCCGGTACAATATCATACCTTACCGAAATTTACAGTATACCAAAATTTTGATATTTTCGGTATCTTTTCGATACGATAAATCCGATATGCCGGTATATCGATATTTTTCTCCACCCTATTTATAACTATATTGTATTGCACAAAAACTATTTCAATTTGGATCGAAACTAGCCCCTAATACAAACATAATTATTCATTATTGTTTATTTAGCCAGAATTTACTATTTAATCGAACATGTAACGTAACACATATGTGAATAATCAACAATATCAATGTCACATCAAATTTAGATTCTTGTAGATTTTTGTTGGACCCGCAGCCATATGAAGAAGTCTTCGACTTTCACGTGCTTATTTCGAAAATTGACGTTTTCTGAAAATCGTCACGGGATTCCTATATGGCTATATATACATAATTTTGTTAAATTTTTAAAACTTTAATTTAGTAAACATCACGGGTTAATCGGTCTCAATTTCCATTTATGAATTTTATAATTAATATATTCATCTTCATTTATATAATTCTAATAAATAAATAGATACATAAATAAATGTCGCTTCAATTCAATATATGTAACTCATGAAAAAGTAAGAACATACATTTTTTTATAAATGATTATCGTTTTTTTTAATTTTTTAATATAAATATTTTATATTAAATATTATTGTAAAATATAAAAAAGTGAAATGATGCATATAAATTTCAAATATTGAATCAAAATGCAATTTTACATACATTTGAAAATAATTCTTATTGTATTAACTTTTAAAAGTTTGAGAAAATGTAATGAAGTTTGAAAACTAAATAATAAAAACTCGCTAATTTTCGGTTCGATCTATGAGGCTTGGGCTATCTTCACGCCAACTCTATCGGGTTGCGGGTTATTCGGTTTAAGGTTATTCAGGTTGGAATTTTTTTTCGAGTTGCAATTTTTAAGCCCTAATCCTATCAGATTATCAGATTAATCGAGTCAACCCATGAATTTTGAGCTAAATTAACATTCCTAATTAGGACTATATAGGAAATCGAGAAATTTTAGAAAATAAACGATAAGTTCTCTTAATTTGTAAAATTTAACTGAAATATCCACTATAAGATGGTTTTATAAGTAACACTACAAATTAAAAACCTTCAATCACACAACAGAATATATAAATTAACACTTCTTATTATTTCTCCAATGGCATAAACTAAACCTTATTTATTATACAATTACAACTTTCTCCACCATAATACATCTAGCACCTTTCGAATATTTTTAATCAACTAAAAAGTCCTTTTACTTTCACCATATCCTTTATTATAAACAATTTGTGTTCATCCTTTATTTATATATATATAACATCGTTATATATGTTATTTAAGTTGAGGTGCAGCCCAGCTGCGGCAGGGCTGCCGGAAGCAAAATTTTGACAATGCGACGGTAGGCTTCTTGTGTAAAATGCAAACCATCCCAATACACGAAGTTGCTCGGGTTAGGGCAAACTGGGACATTAAGACTTCCGCAGAATCTTCTATTGTCATAGTTATATCTCCCTCCAATTCCACAACAAGATCTCAGAGCTGGATTTCCACCGGGACCTGTTATATATATACACGTGACACATATATTAGGGGTAATTATGTCTAAATATATGAACTTTCACTCAATTCTTGTTTCAAAATGCACGAATTTTTAATTGTTCTTTTCACACCGTTATCGATTACAATGAATTAAAGCCAATAAAGTACACGGATTTTAAAATGTTCTGATTGTTTACACAATTGTCAATTTGCAGTGTATTAATGCCATACGACTAGCTGAAGTAATGTAAACGTCCAATTACATCGTTTAGAAAATTTACCGCTATGTCCAAGCGTGCACCACTATTAATTTGGGACCAAGGGATAGCTTTGATATAAAAATTAAGTCATAATATATTGATCAAAGAGGACTTGCCTAGTACGGATGTCTGATTGATAACGGTTCTTGCAGCTGTGTAGAAATCGGCGCCTAGGATGGTGATAGTTGGGAATTCCGCTTTTAGACCGTTGAAAGCAGTTTGGAGAGCGGTGTTCATTGACACCGTGAGATTATTGACGGCCCTCAAACATCCTAGTTCGTCGTAGGCTGTTGGGTCGTTAGTGAATAACGCCGTTAGAATGTAGGGATAGCACCCTAGAGGAGCCGCTGTGGAATATATAAGTCGCGTCGCGCCCAGCTTGATCACCTCCTGTGTTAAATCAATTAGGGCAGGAATTAAGGTGATTAATGCATATTAATGATATTAATGAATTTAATTAAGAAGATATATGTATATTTATACTCTTGCAGCGTCGATTTGGGCTTGAACTATAAGTGGGACGTAAGTTGTTACTTCTTGAATGGACCTGCCTTGCTCTAAAGCATATCCGACGTCGTTTAGTTCGGAATATTCGATAAATAAAGCGGAATTTGGGAGTTGCCTGTTTGAACAATCTGATTACATGTACCAACAAAATTTTGACTGAAGTTAGTAAAATTAGAAACAGTTTAACTAATTAATATATATATTTTTCAAGAGTAATCAATGTCTGCTGATGCTACCGACGTGCACGTACCGTTAATTGACATTACAAATAGTCTAAAAGCACATGCTTATCGTGGAAATATGTATGATTAGAAATAGTAATTATTCGCGTGTTACGTTATGTACAATAATAATTTTAAGTACTTATGAACAGGGGTGGAGCGAGAAAATTATTTTGAGAGTGGCAAAAATATATATAAGAATTTTTATGAAAGTTTGAAAAAAAGACTTTTAGTGAATATATATATATATAGAGAAGAACGGTAGGGAAGGAGGGGGAGCGGGGAGGAGGGGGCATTTGCCTTTCCTAGTGAAAGGTTGGCTCCGCCCTTGCTTATGGAGATATGCACGTAACACGCGACTCACACTTATCGCCTTAAATCTTGAATATTGAAAAGAAAATCTTTAATGCAATTGCAATTCTTGCACACAAGGACAAAATTTTGACCTTTGGAAAATGATGTAAACCGCTGGAGTCTAGATGAATATTAGTCGAAAAAATGTGAAAATTTCATTTCATCCAGCGGTTCACATCATTTCGAGGTCGGAAATTTGCTCCCATGTCAGCACTGCAAATAGTGTGACATGGTCCAAAGTTCATGCCACAAATTATAATTTATATATATACACACACACACATATGTAATGAAGTCGATGAATTAACCTTTTTGATTTGAGCATAGAATAGGGCTGATGTAATTCCTAAGCCAGCTTATTTGAGTGCTGAGAGGAATATTATATGGTGAGACAGTAACTCAGCTTGAGATAAAAAAAAATGAAGTATCAAGAGTTGTGCTTCCTTCTACCGAAAGCACGACTCCATCGTAGCTCGTAGAGAAATCCAGCGACAAGTATTGTTTAATGTTCGGCAATCCAGTACCTTGAGCTGCACAAATAAACACATGAAATTTCATCATATGTTAGAATATTCATATAAAAGAAAATTCATCGCATACGTATATGCATGTACATATATGTTGTCCTACCAAGATAGTCGACGTCAACAAGGCCGTCGGACCAACGGCCGTTAGGGCGGCCGGGGTTAGTTTCACCGTAAGGGTAACGTGTGGGTGGAAGAAGAGGCCCAAACGGGAGAACCCTAACGGAGTTGCCAATGTCCGTTATTCCGTCGCCAAATTGGTATATGAACTGAAACGGGCATTTGGTATTCTTTGACGAAGTTGTAGCAACAATGCTAAGCAACAAAATGGTTACAATTTTGAAAGAAGGGATCTTCATTTTTGCAACGGCTTGTTGATGATTGAATTGATATCCATGGATAGTAGATTTATATAGGTGTTTTCAGGGGTATGTTAGGAATTTCCTAAAAAAATTATATCTAGGCATACCCTAATGCATCAATCCTAATTAAATTTTAAGATATACTAATAAATTTTAACTGAAGATTAAATTTTTAACTGATAAACCCTTAAAATCTTATTTGGAACTAAAGGTTCTTTTTAGAGTTTTCACATTATATGTATGTTGAAAAAATGAGATTTTGGTTTGATTACTGTATGATGGATAAAATAATTCAATTTAATCAAATATTTAATTTGCAATATCTGATACATAGTGGATAGTTCAATTGACACTCTCTGAATTGGATGATTATTTAGCACCTCAAAATTGAGTTATTTTTTTTAATTATATATCAATTATATCAATTTTATCTATCTCGTCCATCAAATCAAAAATGAAATCTAATGATGTTTTATTGTTATTTCCAGAGTATAGGGTGCTAAAGTGACATCAAATAAGGAAACATATATGGGATACAAACAATAAATTAATTTGAGATATAAAAGTGGCAAAGAAAATCAATTTATAACAAATAGGTCCGAGCCATGCCTAATTAATTTTAACTCAGTCAACTTCTTATTTCCAATTCATTAGTACTTACTTAATTAGGATTATTTAACTTAAAAATCAACGTTGTACCTAACTCATATAACAACAGAAACAGTGAATTATTAAGTTATTGAAAAATATATATCCTACGTATAGTTAGCTATCAATGCTAATTAAATCATGCATCAGAATGTATAACCGTGCGTGGCATCACAGAAAGCCATTAACCTAAATTAATTATATTTATACTGATTATGAATCGATTTAGAAATACAAATAATCTTCGGACTTATAAGTCACTCATGCAAAAATGTAACAACCATTTATACGATATTAAAAAGTTCGTAATGTAGATTTTATTTGGATATATATGTAGAAGGATGAGAAAGTGTACATATAAAAATGTATTATATATATAGGGAAGGGCTAGACTATAAATCCCTTCTAAACTATAAATTACGAATCATAAATTCATTATGGAATATGTATGAATTCGTCGGGTAAATATATGAATTCAAAAAGTAAAATTTTTGTCACCTATGAGATTAAAACACATGACCATGAATTCATACAATAAGCTGATGAATCTATCGTAAATTTTCATGATCGAAGGGTGTTTGAAAACGATTCCTAGTTTATATTTTAAAAGTTGATTTTATTTTAGCCGCCCACTATATCTTGCGTCTTTGTGTTAATTAATGCATTTTATATGTTAATACACGACAATAATAAATTATACAAAGATCGTCCAAATTAAATTATATATATACGACGGGAAGAAAAAATTTCATTTTGGAAAATATACGATTTGGCCGTTGAATAAACTATGAAAAATTAATAATACAAAATTTCCTTAAAAATTCCAAAACCTAAATGTATTCTGTGATTATATATTGATTATAAAAAAAGTGTGCAGTTTCGGTGAACTCTTTCATGCATATGTAAAGTATCATAATTTTTTACTAGACGATAAAGCGCAACTTAGTTGGTAAAACACATTCCCTCCAACCAATAGATTGGAGGATCGAGTCAACATGAAGATAAATGGAGAACCATTATTGATCTTTTACGTAAAAAAGAAGAAGAATAATTCTGTACTAGTAGTACTACAAATTAAAGTTTGTCACTAAAGATTTAATTTGAAAAAGACTGCATCTATATCTAATTAAGTACGCCTAGTGGGGGTGGGGGGGAGGTAAGAATGCTATTTTAGTCATTAAATTAAGATTAAAAGATGAACCTATGCACCCACCCAATACTACGAATTCATGGAAAAATAAATACCCATGAATTACAACCGAAATATTCTTTCGTCCCAATTATATAGATTAATTGGAGTTTCGATACAAATTTTAAAAAATCATTGGAAAATAAAAAATCCAATAAATTTCTTAATATGTCTATATTAATTTTAGTTATCAATTAATGCTAAAGAGTTAATCAAATAATTAAATAAAAATATATTAATAAATGAGTAAAAAACATTGTCTTTTATAAGAACACGTCTATAGTATATACTTAGAATATAAAATAAGAAAAACAGAACTATATATTTTAATATGGGCAGTTTGTGTGGCGTGCTCGTGTGTAGCTGGGTACGGATTCCGCGAGTTGAAAAATAATTTCGCTACTCTTCAATAAATATTTATTATTTGAGCTATCAGAATTACTATGTTAGTTTGTAACAAAACGAAGCGAAATACACTTTTGATTACTAAAACGAACCATAAACTCTATTACAGCTTTAAACAAACAGGATATAAGTATGGATATCAATTTAGCTTCAAATTGATTGGCTAAATAGATCGAGAAAACAAGGTGGGTTAGGGCCGAAAAAATTTAGTCCAAAATAAGAAAAAGCTCGATTAGCTCGAACCAAAAATAGCTCGTACGAAGTAGGTTGGCCCTATTCCAAACTTTTTTTGTTACTTTATTTTTTAATTTGATAATAAGATTTTTATGCTTCAAAAATATGTTGTAATGTTCTTCAGCGCTTAGTAACAAACTTTCTGACACAAAAATTAAATATCATATATGTTAAGTACATGTCAATCATTATCTTTCATGATGTAACTTAATAGTTACTACGTAAATTTATATTGAAATAACACTTCTTTTTTTTAAATCTAATATAAAGTTCAACATTTTAATTTTAAAAACATGATCTAATTTTTGTTATAAAAAAAGTAGTTATCAAAAAAATTCATAAACGTTAATTTTTTCCGTAAGCATCCTGGCCCGAAACCAAGTGGGTTATGGGCGAAAATTTTTAGCCCGAAAAAAAAAACTCGATTGGCCTGAAAATAGCTTGAATCGAATGGGCTAACCTGAAAATTGAATCGGTGACCCATTGGATATCCCTAAACAGAATGAGAATGAATGAATAATTTTAATTAATTGGAGTTTGGAAGATATTAAGAATTATCATTTCGAATATTATGAAATGGCTTATATTTAACTAATATATTATTACATTCGATTTACAATATATGCTTATACGAGAAGGCCTATGTATAATTGTTTTCTACATAGATCCTCTAATTAATAAATAAGAAGTTCAAATCACGTAGATAGAGTAGTGTGTGCATGTGTGTAATCTATATAAAAAATAAAATAATAAGAATTGTTTATAATTAAACGTAACGGAATTATGATGGGGTATACATAATTGTTGAAATAAAAATAACGTCTGGTTGGCTAGTCGAAACCAGAACTGTTGGGCGGGTTGGCGGGTTGGATCCATTGGGCTGACTGATTGATTCGGATGCAATGGATTAGAAAAGATAAAAATAAAATATCTTAAATTCGTCCTCCATTCTTTTAAATTATATTCTGAAAAAAATACTCAAAATTCCTAACATCCTGTAATTTTGGGGAACAAATAGCTGATGAGTATTTGATGGTCAAGAATTGAGCGAAGGTCGGATTTTCGGAGGATTCAAAATGGGCATACCTTTTGAGTCGGGCTAGAATTCGTAATATAAGATGTTTCTGAGTTGGGTTATGATCTATGGTGGATGATTCTCTTTGATGAATGAGTGCAACACCAACATTCGAATCTCATGATGGACGAAAATTCATTTATTTTTTTTTCTTTTTCGAATGCAGTTAATTATATTATGTTCCTTTATACATACAGTATAATGTTTTTAGAGTTTTTAGTTTTTACGATAAATATGCGTTTATACATTAATCCACAAAAGTGTGAATCTCAAATGAGTTTTTATACGCTCATTGTAAATATAATAACTTTATATGTCAGTATAATGTGATGAGTAATATTATTAATCGACTTAAACGTATGAAAAAAAAAATACCTACCACAAAATCCTTAGTAAAAAGCTCCATAACATTTATTAAATCTTTCTCACGCACTGAAGTTGTATGATTTAAGGTAGTATTTAATTGAACCCCATCCACTATTCTGTTTGGTTCTTTCGAAGATTGAAAAGGATTATGCCACCTGATTTATAAGTTGAAATTGATTAATCCATATAAGAACAGAGTGCGAACGGCCAAATTCATAATTAAATATTAATTATGGATTATTTATAAATTATTTAAGTCTATTTAATATTTAATAATTTAAATTACAGTTTACCAATAAATAACTTTATCACCTTACATTAAAATTTAATTAATTAGGGGGAAAAAGGCATATGACATGAACAGAACAGACAATTAGGCTTCACTACTATCATTCAAACATGAGTTGACAGATACAACCTGGCATGGCTCTTGGAGTGAAAATTGGCATGCCTTAAAATGTTATCAATGACCAAAAATAATACTACAAACAGTGGCTGCACAAGCCACAGAGAATGTCTGGAAATTGTAGTGCATATATATACACCCCAAAATTTACAAACCATGCCAATTTCCATCATCGGTTTCATGTGAAAACAGAGTTAATCATCTCCTTCAAATTATTACATCCCACAATCTCCATGGCTTCCGGCCCTTGATGCACCTCGGACAACGACTTCTCTGCTAGCTTGGGTACGATACACTTCTTATATCCCAGCTTCGCCACAGTGCTTACTCGTTTCTCCAATTGTGCTACCTATGGTTGTTTCCATACAAAATTAACAGCAAACTTATGTTTCTGAGCATGGCTGTATCTACATTTAGATTAGATTCTCAGGGAATAACAAACAAATTAGTAGAAACTACGAAGGGCAACACAAGAGAGATTAGAGAGTCGACAGACTTTGCCTTGTCACGAAATGCACATAGCTGTGCAACTATTACCACAGGAAGGAATAATTCAACCAACTTAGTGAGACAAATAAATTTGACATACCATACGAAGTTCGCCACCAAGACCAACTTCTGCAATGAATGCTATGCCGTGTGGCATGGGGAATTCCAAGAAGCTGAAGGAAGATAATGATATCTAGTTAATTAAATATAAAGATACAGGTAGATGAAACCATTCAGTTTATCATACTCGTCGATGTCATAGATATAGCAATTTGTCAGTTCTTATCACACGGTCACACCACATATCATATGACAAAGTGGAGAATGACTAAAGTCGCTTGTTACTAGAAACCATGCCTGCTGCAAATTGCGGCTGCTATTGCTAGATCACCAGCTGTCTCCGTCAAGCTAACTCCACTGACGACATTTAGAAAGATACCCTACAAAGAAAATTGGATGTTAGAAAAAACAATAGAGTGAATCTTTTCGAGCAAATAAAAAAGATCAGAGACTGCCAACAATTCTAATGACGTTCTAAATAGTTATTTAAGATTGCTATGTGAGCGAATACTAAACATCAATTCAATTGAAGAGACTATCAGAACGATAACCGCCAAAGAAAATCTACATCAGGTGCAGAGATACAAACAATCAATGTTAAATCTGCAATTAGTGTAAAGATCATTACATTCTCTTGTAGCTTAAGTCCAGCTTGCTTGATGATAACCTGCACAAAGACTAAATAGTGAGATCATTCACATGCTACACTAAAGAAATGTTATTGTACACATAAATTTTAGTCAATATCTAGAAACAGTTCAATCACAAGATAGAGTTCAATTAAGAAACCATAAAAAAGTGCAACACTCACTGAAATAATCATGTCAGCCCTGCTACCTTGAACACCATTTACATGCCGCACAACTGAAGAGCTGCCGGCTACACATAATGCCTACAGGAATATAACCACATTTAATATAAATAATCTGTATAGGCAATTCATATTTATTTCCACCAGTCCACTTCAGTTCTACAAAAATTCTATAAAATCTAGATAGAACCCAAAATTTACTATGCAATATATAAGACTGAAAAGCAACATTGCCTGAACTTCAATGAGAAATGCTCGAGACCCATCCATAATCACCGCTACAGCCAACCCAGCTAAGTAGTCTGAATCAGAGTGCGGATCAGCTAAAAACATCTCGCTGGGATTTAAAACTCCTTGCAGGCCTGACTGTGACATTTTGAAAACTCCAAGCTGAAATAAAATCACCATTATGTTGTTAAAAAATTGTATTTGCATTTTAAAAGCCATGGTACCTAAACTCATGAAGTGAAAGAAGCTATTTGCAGATTGAGATTCAGAGATTCTTCTTCACGCCATTACAAGGGTCTCATTCAGTTTGCATGTTATTGTTTTGTATCTTATGTTACGTTTGGCTAATGAGAAATTCTCCCCACTGTTGCATTGATACACATACATGGAAATCTAGCGTTTAGAAGGAAAGAGAATTGCCGTTCATTAGCAAAAATGTATTACTATGCAAAGTTTGACATAAGATAGTCACTATTCGCAATTAATAAATTAATCAAAATTTAGAAGAGACATAATATAGGAGTTGAAGGGCTGTCAAAGGATGGGTTGTGCCATAAAACATGGAATACCTCTTCGGTGGAGCCAAACCGATTCTTCACTGATCGAAGTAACCTATGTGATGAAAATTTCTCCCCCTGGAAACATCCATCAGCAGCGTAATTAAAGAATGAACACTTTCCTATGTTTCAATAACATTCTCTTCTAACAATTCAGAACATTATTATTGATATGGTTGATTCATTAAACAGGAAAACCACTAATTCATCAGCACGGAACCATGTGCTATTTCAAAATTCAAACAAAAAGCTGTATAAGATTTATCTGATAGAAGAAAATCATAAGTGAAGGGCCAGGAAGGAATTTCTTTTTTGACCAGCTATTAACTAGGAGAATAAGGGATGCAGTTCCTACATGTCTAACCCTGATAAAGTCACTCATAGAGCTAAAGTTGCGAAAAACATTCACATTCTTATTGTTTGCTTAAATAAGAACTGTCATATCCAGTACACCATACTAAAGGAATGAATTGTCCAACCAATTTTTTAAGACAATAGACCAACCAAATTTGATTAAAAGTATATAGACTACTAAGAGAATAAGGCAGAGATCTCGAGGTACCAACTTCCAAATATAAAACTACATCCACGATGTGCTCCAGCACACGAGGTCCAGCTATATCTCCGGTTTTGGTCACATGACCAATCTACATTCAGAATGCAAAATAACAACATTATAATCCCTAGAAGTGTCTATCATTACAACTTAAAATGTTTATGCAATAAGGTTCAAAAAGTATTTATGCATTGAATCTACCAAAAGCACGGGGATGTTTGTCTTCTTAGCAAACCTTTGTAAGGCAGCAGTGCACTCTTTGACCTGCCATACGTCAAACTCAATATTGCAAAATAATAGCATGTCACATTAATAACCATGTGAACCTTAAGTTCTGCCAATAAGCAAGCAAGATGCCAAGATCGATATCATTAGGTTCTCAAACTGGACGCAGGTTTCAATGCTTCAAGAGGAAAGGCTCATGTTCTACAAAACGATACTAAGTGGCAAGAAACAAAACAAACTTGTAGTACTCGAATTATATTATGATTCTATAAGATTACCATCCAGCACAGAGTACCAAAAGAGTTACAACCTACGACTTATCATATAATTTTTTCGATGATAATGAAAGATGAAAAATCAGAACCTGCACGTCGCCTCCCGAACTTCCTGTCACTCCTGTTAAATATACTGTCTGAATAGAATCAATAACTAAAGCCTTCGGAGAAAGACGCTGAGCCTGTTCTAGAATATCCTGTTAAAGAAGGCAACACAAACTGGACAATAAGACATAATGAACTAATGATATTTGAAATACATTTTGTGACATGCATGATAAACCATAATCGCAAAACTTCCTAAGAGGTTTGCTTTTTGGTTTCTAATTTGAGTAAGCCATAGAAATAGGCACTTTGACATTGTTCGTATCAACCAAGGAAAAATGAGCAAAAGCAGGAATTAAATGTACATTTCTTAAGTTTCACATGTTTGGTACCATTAAATGGGATTAGCTATCTGTCATTCAATATTTCACCCTCTACTTTCTAGGCAAGGACATGAACTAGGAGAAGATTTTTGGATTTCTATGGCAACATCAAATAATATGCAACACCACCGGTCATAGTTATTACAAGTTGTGAATGAAGCAAGTCCAAAAGATTTACTTCGATATCAGTACTTGAATGCAAAAAAAGTTCTTCAGTCTCAATACAAAGACGGTCAGCTCTGTTCCCAATTTGCTCAACACTCTGCAACCAAAAAAAGTAAGTGTTAATACTCACTATTTCGCATGTCGGTGCTCGTTTTGGGGTTTAAGGTTTAGGTGTCAGAGACAAAATCAGATGCTCGGCAAAAAAGAATGAGAGATTGGCAGCATATCCCAAATCTCTGTAACAAAGCAAAACTATTTTCAAGGTTTGGGAAGCAAACAATCTGAGAAGGCACACCTCTTCCCCAGATACATATAGAACTCGGCCAATCCCTTCCGCTATCAAAGCAGCAACCTTCCATTGAAAAAATAAAATATGAGATCAAGATTCTATTGCAGTATTATTAGTTAAATAGATTCCTTAAATGGTATCATAAGAGGGAACACACAATACCACCAACATACACGATTTATACCTGTAACAATAGTGTGCTTTTACCAACACCAGGATCTCCACCTACTAATACTAGAGAGCCTGTAGGGAGAAAACCACCAACATTCACAATGCTAAAAAAGTAGACAAAATAAAAATGACAAGTACGGGAGAAAAATATACAGCATGTGAAAGATCATCCAAAATCAAGATGGATGATCCAAGTGCTATACAAACAACCCACTTATTCCATGCAAGATGTCTAATCTTTACAAGTCAACATTTTATAATATAAGATCATGCTTTTAACTGATCTAATCAGTTAGTCAGTTATTAATATATCATCTTGTTTTATCCAAGTTTAACCAATTTGGTAGCAATTCGCTGGAATGAAGTTGTTTATTTTTCAACTTAAGATTTGCCAGAAAAGCTGCATAAATAATATTAGCGCTTGTATGTATCGTGAAGAAAGACTTGTGTGAACAGAGAAGGGATAACCTGGGACTAAACCGCCACCAAGCACCCTGTCCACTTCATCTCCAAATTCACCAGGCCTGCACACAAAAAGGACACAACTCTAAAAGTAATCCTAAACACTAATAAACAATATATTTTGCTACAATCGAACAATAAATCAAGTTTTTGTAGGCAACTGAACAATACAGAGACCCGCTATTATATACAACGTTTGTTTATCTCATCTCATCTTCACTCACAGAGGAATTCGCCAATTCGAATTGTCAACCCGACCATAAACATCAGTCAACTTAACAGGGGCGGCGTCCCTCGGCACCCATGACCGCACGGCATTATCAGACACCCTCATTCCGGTCACTTTCTGGCCCGCACTCTCAGTTGTAAACCGCTTCATCGTGCCGACTTCCCCGCACTGCTTGCACGTGCCCCACCACTGCCCATCAGAGTACCCGCAACTCGAGCAGACATGAACGCTCCGACTCTTCTTCTTCTTAATGCTGCTCCTAGCACTACTGCTTCCTATCACATCTCCGTACACTCTGCTACCGACTTCCGCAATCGGTTTACTTTCAGCCTTTGCGCCGCCCGATTCGGGCTCTTTGGCGCCGTAACGCTCTCGCTTGGTGACGAGACGGCCGGTGGCGGGATCGTAGACAGTCTGAACGGAGGGAGTTTGTTGAGAAGTTGAGTCAGCGCAAGGCGGAGGCGGAGGCGGAGGCGGAGGCGGGTTGGGGAGGGCAGACCAGCCGTATGTGGTTGGCTCATCGGTCGCGGCGGTGGTGGTGGAGGGAAACTGACGTTGGGGAGTGGAGTGGAATTTTTTGGGGAATTGAGGGTAATTACGGGATATACAGCAGGTGATGATGGGATTAGGGTTTTGGATGGAACGAAACAGGAGGGTTCTGTAGAGGTGGTGTGATCGGAGTGTAAGCATGTCGAGAGCTTGCATCAGTTCAGAGGAAATTACAGTCAGTAAAGGTTGAATTAGGGGATTAGGGTTTTATAAAGGGATTTTCTTAGTTCAATGCCCGGGAAAATTCGAAACTAGGGTCCTTAAACGGTTAATCGGTTATCGGTTAACTGGTAACCGAACCGATTAATGTCAGTTATCTATTAACCGATAACCGTTATTTTCGAGTACAGTTCGGTATCGGTTATGGTGTTTTTATTATTTCGGTTCTCGGTTAGAACCGATAACCGTTCGGTTTAACCGAGGGAACCGATTACATAATTCAATTTAATTACACTATTTTTTTATTTTCTATTCCAGCCCTAATATGACTAAATCGAAATCTAATCGAGTAAATACTAATAGTAATCCCTAATTCTAAAATCAATCACCCACTGCCACTGCACTGACCCACCACCGCGTGTCTGCGCGACACCATCCCAGCTCCTCCCTCTCCCTCTGCGGCTTCGCAAATCGCCTCTGCCCGGTCTCACCTTTCACGGTAAGGTGACCTAAGGTCCGCTGCCACCGATAGAGCTTCT
>JAYDZE010538992.1:0-14829 GCA_034509125.1 Monilaria moniliformis
ATCCTTTCTCACTGGAAGGATGCAGAGGTATGTTTGGGGAAAGCCAGAACGCTGAAAGAGTATTCTCCAGAAACACTTCACACAGAAGGTAAGAACTCACAAACTCTTGCCTTGTTACTTGTAAAGGTTTAAAATAAAAATAAAATGAAAGTTATTTGATAGTATTTTAAGTTTACAAACTACTCTGTTTCATAGTGGTTTCTCAAGGAAACCTAACCCACTCATATAGTCATATTAAAATGACATGTACCACTACAACCACATTCTTTTTATAAGAGGCTTAAATTAGAGGTGAATTTAGTCTTCTTTGAGTATAATATGTGGCACCAGAAGTCCAGGATCCATGACTTTCCAGATTCTATGAAAAATGCGCTGCAATCAGAACGTGCTTAAATGCATTTCTTCTTTGAATTTCCATCAAGTTTAATAGCTAGAGATGTGAAGGTGATGGTGACCCAATCAACTGAATATTGTTAAAACTATTCATGGCTCCATGTGTTGTGTAAAACTACCTAAGTAGGATATAGAATGAGGCGGCTAACAAAACTTCATCAGGTTGCCTAACCAATAAAAGTCTATCAATTAAACTAGATGAGGCGGTAAATTATGACATTCCATTTGAATGAACTGAATGCAATCCAACAAAATGGTGTATTCTAAGAGCTGTTAATTATAAAAAAGCACCTCATATATGAGAGTTCAGACTGACCAGACAAGAGATAGATTTTCCAAAGAACAAGGCCTATATATACACCTCGGTTTCATCTTTTTGGTTTATAGCGCAAATAACCAAAGTTGTGGGAGAAATGGTGAGCATCACTTATGTGATTATAAAGTAATACCCCATCCGTCCCACAAGATTGCTCGATTTGCCAATTTCATCAGTCCCACAAAAGTGTACCCATTCCTTTTTTGAAACCACCCTTTATATTTTTTACTCTATTTTTTCAATTTATTTACAACAATACCAAGGATGACCCACATCCTTTGTCCTTTTATCACAAAAGCTGGGACCCTTTCTTCACTTACTCACTCACATACCCCTGCAACAAAAGGTGGGACAAAAAGTGGGATCATTTCTCCACTCAGAACCATTGCTACCTATTTTTTATTAAAACCCGTGCCCATAATGAGTGAGCAACTCTTATGAGATGGAGGGAGTATATTTGTATGGGAGACGTGAAATTATATTTCAGAATTATATTAAATTGTATTAGAAAAGCAAGACATTGTACAGGATACCTTGTACAACAATGCTTATGATTTGGTGGTTATAAGTTGAAATAATACAACATCTATATCTTAGATCTTGCATGTTGACATAGGTAATTCATGCCTGGTAAGTTTTCTTAGAAGCAAGAGAATTTGGATGGGGTTAGGGAGGTTGACTTGATAAACAATCTTCTAAATATCTTTGGGCACTACTCACCCTATTAGTTCATTAGCCTTCATATAATTTTTTTAACTCGAATGTTGTACATGTTCAAATTTTAAGCATCAATTTTAACAATGCAGCACAAATATTATTTGTCAAAAATTACAAGAATCTAGAGCCACAGAGAGAGCCTACTATGGCCTAAAATGGCATTATGGGCTAAAATTGTGGCAGACACATTTTGGCTGCATTTTTTTATAGAACAGAGTTGATAATGATTGTGCTTACACACTATGGGCCTCTAAGATTCCACGGATAACTGAAAGAGTATAGTTTGGAGGTGTCAATGAAATAAAGAAACATGCTTAATATCCTACTCATATTTTGTTCCAGGTGTTATGCATGAAAAACAAGGGCGTATAAATGAAGCTTTGGCTGCTTATATCAACGCCCTTTTGCTGGAACCAAAATACGTACCTTGCAAGATTCTGATCGGCTCAGTTTTGTCTAAAATGGGACCCAAGATGTTGCCAGTGTCTAGAACTCTACTTTCAGATGCATTAAGGATTGAACCCACCAATTACATGGCTTGGTACCAGTTAGGCAATGTTCACAAGGTTGATGGTCGGATAGCTGATGCTGTTGACTGCTTCCAGGCAGCATCGATTCTTGAAGAATCTGAACCAATCGAGAGTTTCAGTTCCATCTCTTGATTTCTTTCTAATCAATCCAAGTATCATTCTTTGATTCTTTGTTAACAAAGTTTTTTTTTCTTTTTTCTTTTTTCTTGTTTCTGTGATGATGTTATATAGATCAGTTCCAGGTGAAGGGAAATTTTCAATATCAGTAACAATGTAATTCCGTCCTTGATTTTGGTTTCTGCAGAACTGCTTCAACCTTCAGCGATACTCGTTAGTGGCAAACCCTGTAATAGTTGATTGTTGAGGGGTAAGAAAAATGATAGAAGAAACTAATAGAAGAGAAGTTGATAGATTTTTGGGAATTGTAATTTGCAACGTTATGTAGTAGGTTGTTTTGGGAGCTTTAAGAGTCGGTTCCCTACATTTTACATAGCTGACCTAATGTCTGCAACAAGAAATTATTCGACATTGTTTTGTGGTTTATACTCTGTAAAAGGTGGTAAAATTTGGATGTTTTGTATCAGGTTAAAATTTCTTATTTAATTTTGCGTGCAGATATATAAATAAGATAAAAATTGATACTCCCTGACCTTTGAATAGATTAGAAATGATTGAAGCAAAAGTAATCGATCCCATTAAATTTGTATTCTTTCAATTTCCTCATCAATTAAGAAAATGCATTAGTTTTATTTTGCCTTTATATACTATTACAACATATAATTTTTACAAATGATGACTAAGGTAATATTTGTAAAAGGAACTTTCAATACAATCTCAATCATGAAAATGGACTACACTTTCGGACAACCAATTCCAAAGATGGAATAAGGAATTAATTTGTGGAGGAGTATGTGTATAAGAAAACAAAATCAGGGGCGTGACAGCGTGATTGAAGAGCGATCGGAGTGGCGGAGATGACAGAGAGTTCCTTCACTTCTACTCTTTTATTTTTTATATTTGTTATTCCTTCGTGAATTAGGGAAAGTGAGAAGATTTGAGATAGACATGATGGATAAGGCACAGCGATGGTGAATGGTGACTTCATGAGTCACAGTGGCGACTGAATTTGCCTGAGGAATTAGACAATGTAGCTACCGTAGAATTGAGAATCTGTAGATACTTTGATTTGGAAGAGAGACATTAGGTGCAAGAATTAGATTTAACATTGAATATAACATTATTAATTTGAATTAAGTATTTAGATATATAAAATAAATAAATTATTAAATAATATTAAAATAAGGTATTCGGTTATGCCCAATAACCTGATAGGTATATGCAGGGGCGGATGCAGATTATTATTTTGTAGGCGCTACATATTCTAAATTTTGAGTTCGAAATTCCAAGACAATAATTTTCCTATGTATCGTTGTGATGATCAGGGGCTTTTGCACAACGTTTCACCAAAAATACCGAAAATTCGACGATGTTATATGAATAAAAAAATAATTTTTCTTAATTTGGTAGGGATTTAAGCCCCTACTTACTTTTATGTGTATCCGCCAGTGAATATACCTTATATCTGATATATACTAATTTGTCAATACTCGGTACCAACTCGATACTCGGTTTGGGTGGGTTCCAAATATTCTCTACTTGGTCGAGTTTGGGTCAGGTCAGGTAATACACAGTAACTTATACCCCAATGGACAATCATATCGCAAGTCAAAACTCTTTTATAAACCAAAATTATACTATTTCCTAAGCCGGAAGTAATAACTATTTCATATGCCTTAAGTCATAACTCTTTCTAAACTAGAATTCAGAATATATTTTCCTAAGTCAGTAGTCAAATTTCTTTAATAAGTCAAAAGTCAACTACAAAATTCAAGGGTACAAATGAATTCTTAATTTCTATGTATGAGATGATTTTTATTAGGGATACTAGTCTGTAGATACACAAATTTTCAATTAATTTATGAATCCCATACAATTTTTTTTTTGATATGATAATACATAGATTTCAAGTTTGTTTTGATTTTGTCACAAAATTTAAATTTTCAAATTTGAAACTGACATGGAGGCCGGGATCTACCTATATGGATTTATCATTCGACGAACAATACAAAGTCATTCCAAACTAAGTAGAATAATGCGGTTTAAGATTTAATCACTGCATTATCATGTATCATGAGGTGTCATGTTCGTCAAATTGAGAAGTGCGAGATCGTCTCCGTCAAGTTCATCATGGTCACAGGACACCACTTCCTCTAGAAGACTGAACCCTGAGTGCTTATACATCCATAAAGAGGCGGCATCAGTAAATTTATCATGAACATATAAGAACCCAAGCCCACGATTCTGTGATCAATATTTGAAGCAAAGCGTTGGTGGATGATTGAATGTCTAAATTTTCATTTTCAAAGTGATGGATTTTTTGTTGATTTTAGTTTGATTGCATTTTGGGGATTCTGGTGGTTTTAAGGATTTAACTTAATTTTACAATTAATGAGCTTGATTTCAGCTTGACTTGGTTTGACAGAGTGAGGTAGATTGATTAATTTTCTTGTTAATTTTCTGCATTTAGGCTGATCAAATGCCCATACTTTGATTGAATTGATTTGGAGTTGTCTCCAATTCATTAAGTTACATGGAAAAATTGATGGCTGAACGAAACAGACTATGACAAAAATGGAGTATGTCAATCATCAAAAGAAATTGCGGTAAATAATTTTAGGTCTCAAATGAGGTCGTTTTTTTTCTTTCAAATGTCATCCATGTCAACCAAAATTAATGTCATGTCAATTATAATATCTATCTCAGTTTGTAAAAGATAGTCTCGAAGTGCTTCGCCATGATAAAATTATAACAAATCGAAAATCTATATGTTATAATATCATTTTTTTGTGCAATACATAAATTGACTGAAAATTTATTTTATTTATAGGCTAATATCCCTTTTTATTATAACCTAACTCACTATTATATTTACATATTGCTATATCTATATAGACATACGCTGTCATATTCTTATACAAATTATATTAACGATAGAAAAAAATTAGGTTATTTCTTAAACTATAAAAATTAAATTTTAATATTATTAAATTTATTTAATAATTATAAAAGCATTTCATATATGTATTATATAGGATACTACAATAATTTATATACATCACACGAATAGTGCACTAATTATCAATATATTTATATTCTAATATTACATTATCAATAGATATTGATAATGTTGGATATTTGAGATAACTTTATAATTTTCTTATTCCCTTATTTTTAATAACTTAAACGTTAATTCAGTGAAGCAATGAGTATCGAATATCCGGCGGCGATATAGTAAAAAACTAATAAAGGACAAAAGTTGTAGGAATCAGGGGATCGTAGTGGGACCCACAAATAGCACACGTGCATTATAAGTAGAAGGAATGATCTAGAAACAACGCAATGCGTGTGAGAGAGTTGGCAGACAGCTGGCTATGAGCAGACATCTCTGATGTCATCATTACACTTAACTTTGACAGCTATTACTATTGCCTATTGGCGGCCACTTTTGTCCTTTTCTGCCTCTCCTATTATCTTTATTTTTTTGATAGCGGTTCCTATCTTAATATTTAACTCACACACATTTCAATTAAATATTAATATTTGTGTGTTTTGGTTTGCATTTCAAAATTGAAAATTCTCTTCCATGTGGACCCACACATATTATTATTAGTATTATTATAAAATTTATATATATATATATATAGATATATATATATAATATATATGGAATTGGATATGTAAGTAGTTCCATCTCGTTCAACTTTGGTCAACTTTAACATCATCGCGTTTTAGTGATCGGATTCACATAATTTAATAATTTACACTAAACAATATTCTCGCGTTAAATTTGTTTTCTCATGGATGATGTATTAATTTTGGACCCTATTAAAAGAGTTAACACAAATTATAAGATAAAATAATCGACAAATGTTTAGATCATACAAATTGGGTTGAAATTGAACAATAGAGGACTCAAAAGTAAATATAAATTTGGACGAAACTATATAATATACTTGTTTCCTAAAAAATTCTCGAAATTTAAGAATTATTTACTTAAAGCTCAAACTAATATATTATTTTAAAATTCATAATTGGGAACATTGTTTTCAAATTCACTAAACAAACAAATCTTGGATTAAGAGCTTTAAAATATGTTATGCAGTTATTGAATTTATTGGATCTCTATTAATAATATCACATTTTAAATTTAAAAGTTGAGATATGAAATTAATATATAAAAGAACTCGATGTGAGTTGTGTGAAATATACGTTCTCAAAGATGTCATTGAGATATTGTAGCATGTCAATCTCACCGACTCCAAGGTACTACAGTTGTTAAATTTAATTGATCCAAGAACTTTATCCCTTTATTCCACATTCCCCAAGGTTCTAACATCGTTGATTATCCCTACTTATTATCATTCTAAAAAAAATGATAAAATTCCATTAGAATATTGTATTATTAATTAGAGAATAATTAAATAAATAAATTCAATTTTAAAGTGATCAAAAAAATTATTTAATTGAGTAATTAAGTGTGAATCAAATTATCTTTCACGTCCAATCATACAAATCACAAAATAAATAAGAAAGTTAAAATAGTTCCAAATTAAGAGGCTAATTTGAATATACGAAAAAAGTAGGAGTGAAAATTTATAATTTAAAATATTATATTCTAGTTCTTTACCACTCACGGTATTCCTTTTTTTTTTGACGGAAAAACGAACACTTTTATTTCTTCAAATCAATTGCTACAATATTGAGTAACCAAGTAGGGAAGCAATCTACCCAAACGTTCTCTTCACTACCATTCCTAATTAGTTGCGCTAGGTTGTGAGCCGCTTGATTAGCTGATCGGTACATGTGTAAGACACCTATGAACAAATTGGATCGTGCCGCAGTCAAAATGTCGGAGACATCCTCGGGTAGGATCTCTTCCCTGTTGCTCGCGTTTTCCATTAGAGTCACGGCAAGTATAGAATCCGTATAGATCTCGATTGGCATAATCTGGTGTTGTATGCTAAGAATGATACCCTCTACCACCGCTAGGATTTCGGCCAACATTACGCTTGATCTCGGGGCTGTTGGCTTGGACAAGGCCACCACGATCTGTCCATTCCAATCTCTGATGATCACCCCAACTCCATACGTACGTGCATGTGGATTAAAAGAGGCGTCGACATCCACCCGGTACACCCCTTGTCTCGGCCTGCTCCAGATTCTCTCCCCACATTTCAGACCAATGTCGTGTTGTCCATTGTGCAGTCGCATCGCGTTTTGGTATTCTTCACATGCGATCATGCCATCCACCTCTGAAGGTATCCTCACCGCTGGTCCGCTATTATGTCGAAGATAACATACATATTGCCACACCTTCCAAAGCATTACACACCACAGCTCATATTTGTCTGTGCCAAAAGTTCGTTTGACAGCTACTGCAATGTCCTGCAAATCTGCCATATCACCTTTCTTTAGCGGTTCCCAGAAACTGCTCTCTTTCCATATCATCCTTACCTTTGGGCAGAAGATGATAGTGTGAGTTACGAACCCCATCTGGTCGTTGCAGGAACCACAGATTCCGTCGGATGGAGTGTGATGCTCCTTGAGGTTGGCCGCTGTAGGAATAAGATTATTTATAGCCCGCCACATAAAAATCTTTGCCTTGGGTGAGATATTAATCGCCCATACCTCCATTTTGTGTCTTCTTTCCATCGTCCCTCTACCGTGATCAGGTCGCAAACTAAAAAATTTGGATCCCAACATCCCACTTTCCCTTTCAATTTTTCCACTCTTTCACCAGCAATCCAGTGGTCGACGAATACCTTAACATTTTTGCCATCCCAATCCTCAATTTTACTCCTTACTTTATGATCTCCCGACTGCCTATTATTGATCTCCATATGTATGAACAGTTTGGCTTCGCTCTCCCCTTGAGAATGTCATCATCGACCCCGTATCTTGCTCGGAAAATCCTTGCCACCAGTGAGCCTGGATATTTTATCATACGCCATAGCTGTTTCGCTAGTAGGGCTTGGTTGAATTTTCTTAGATCTCGGAAACCAAGGCCGCCTTTGTTCTTTGGCTTGCACATGTTCGACCATCGCGTCCAGTGCATCCTTCTAATCTCTTCTCTGTCACCCCACCAGAATTCCGCACACATCTTATTTATTTCATGGCATATACTATCGGGGATTTTGAAACATTGCATAGCATATGTAGGAATAGCTTGAATCACCGCCTTGATTAAGATTTCCTTACCCCCCGCCGAGAATTCCCTCTGGTTCCAATTCAGGATACGCTTCTGGATTCGGTCTCTAATATATCCGAATTGGAGGCGTTTTTGTCGAGTAGAGAACATTGGGAGACCGAGGTACCGTTGGTCCCCCTGCTCCCGCCTCATGCCCAGCACTCCTAGCATTTGTTGTATTACTTCTCTTCTTGAATTGGGGCTAAAGCTAATTGTGGATTTATCCATATTAATACATTGACCCGACGCCTTCTCGTACTGCTTTAGAGTCGCTTTCACCGCTAATGCCCCGTCTAAGTTTGCCTTGAAGAAAAGCACACTATCGTCGTCAAAGAAAAGATGTGTGATGTTTACGCACTTGTGTGCGATAGGAATCCCGCAAATTTGCCTCTCCGCTTCAGCAGCGTGGAGTAAGGATGAAAGGCCTTGCGCGCATATCAAAAAGAGAAAAGGAGAAAGAGGATCCCCCTGGCGTAACCCACGTGATGGTGTCACTGCGCCATAAATCCGTCGGTTCACTAGGAACGAGAACTGCACGGACTGCACACATCGCATTATTAGGCCGCACAAAGGATCCGGGAAGCCTAGTTTCCGCATCATCGCATCAAGAAAGGGCCACTCTACCCTGTCATACGCTTTGCTCATATCGATTTTCGCCGCTGTATATCCCTCTTTCCCTTGTTTCTTGTTGCGTAGCCAGTGTTGGCATTCATAACTGATAAGTATATTATCCGTAATATGTCTACCCATGATGAATGCACTTTGTTCATCATCAATTATTCTCCCAAGAACCTGCTTCAATCTGTTAGCCACTGTTTTTTGCCACGATTTTGTATACTATGTTACACAAGCTGATGGGTCGGAAATCCTTCATTGTCCTTGGCTGCGCAATCTTTGGTATCAAACATACTATCGTTTTATTCCACGCACCCAGATCCTCCTCCTCGTTTAAGATCCTTTAAATGCTCTCAGTGATTTCGTCCCCAATAACCAGCCAGAATTTTTGAAAAAAACGGGCATTAAAACCATCGGGTCCTGGTGCTTTTGAGGGATGCATCGCAAAAAGAGCCTCATTCACCTCCTTGCCATCGTACGGTTTAATTAGGATAATAAAGTCCTCATCCGACACTTTTTGTTTAATCGTCCTGGTTACCCATTCAATATCCTTCTCAATTGGTTGAGATGTTTGGAATAACTGAGCAAAGTAGGTTTCAATGATCTTAGCTTTATCGTCCTCTCTGTGTACCATTGTGCTATGTTCATCCTCTAGCTCTTTTATCTCATTTTTCGCCCTTCGTTTCGACGCTTGAGCATGGAAGACTGAGGTATTTCTATCACCGTTCATAAGCCAATTCAGCCTAGCTCTTTGCTTCCAGTGTGCAGCTTCAATTTCCTCCGCGTGTTCGATTTTCTTGGAGATTTCGATGAGTTCAATATGTGTTGTTTTTCCTCCAGCTTTCCTCATTAATTCCTGTCTGTGATGCCGCATAGAATCAAGTGTCTTCCCATTGTTATTGGTTTTAGCTTTCGCCCATTGCTTCAGGAAGTTCCTACATCTTGCAAGCTTCGCCGTCAAATCTGTCATCGATCGTAGAGAATCCCATTCGTAGATAAAATTGGGTACCATATGTTTCTCCAGCAGCCATTTGTCTTCAAAAAAGAAACGCCCTCCCCCTCCCGGAGTAAGCCTCTCGTCGACTTCTCAAAAGAGCAAAGGATCGGTCGATGATCCGATCCATAGTAATCCATGAGTGTTGTCGACGTACCTTCGAACATATTCATCCACTCCCTATTAATCAGTACTCTATCCAGTCTTTTGTATATCGGCTCATCCGTTCTTTTGTTGAACTAGGTGTAGCCCAAAATCAGGCCTTGGTACCTCATTTAGTCCGCAGTACACTATAGTATCACGGAAATTGGCCATTTGGGCGGCCGGTCGTGGTCTGCCTCCTTTCTTTTCATTGTCATTCATGATTTCATTTAGATCGCCGCCTACTAACCATGCAGTATCGATCTCATGCTCCATATCCGACAGGCGACGCATCAATTCCCAAGTAAATCAGCGTTGCTCTACACACGGGTTGCCATATATTCCGGTGAACCTCCATCGTCCCCGATCCCCTGTCACTATGCAATCAATATGTCCTTCGGAATATGATTTGATATGAACTTCAACAGAGTCACCCCACATAAGTAGCAGCCCACCTTTCTTGCCTTTCGCTTCTACACAGAAAAGTCCTTTCATCCCCAGCGCCATCTTCCACCAATGGCATCGTGTTTTCACGAGTTTGGTTTCACTTAGAAAAATCAGGCTCGGGGTAGCTTTAGCGAGAACTCGCTTCAGCTGATAGAATGCGCTCGTGCTACCCAACCCGCGCGCATTCCAAACTAGGCAACTCATGGCGATCGACGGGACTGCCAAGCAGTCGCCGCCGTTGAATCCTCAAGGTGGTTCTCAGGTGTGACCCGTAAATGTTTTGGGTTGTTCGGTGTGTCCTCATCTTCCAATGTTGCCCTGCCCCCCTTATTTCCTGGGTTGTGGATGTTCTCTAGTTGTTCAGCCTCAGTTGCTACCTCAACAAACCTGTCTATCCCCCTTGCTCGTCTCTTCCAACCTTTCACTGTCATCCTCGGCTTTCTGTTTTGTGTCGCTGTTGGGTTTGTTCTCGCTTTGGCTTTCCCCTTATCCACTGCTTCCCGTCTCTTTTGAACTTTTCCATCCCCTTCTTCGTTCCATTCTGTCATCCTTTCACTGTGAGAGTCTCCCCGTTCCTCCGCCTCCCGGCCATGTTTAGGAGTGTTACTCGTTCCTGTTATCCCTCTCTCTCCCTCAGACGTGATATCCGTGGCTATGTCATTGTCTTCGTCTGCTCCCGCTGGGGACTTCTCCCGGGTTTGGCCGCTTCTCACCATAATGGCCCCTCAACTGGTTCCCGTCGCAGATTTTCCATCAGTATTGTCCTCAGTCATATAAGTGCGCCGAGATCTTCTCGTCTCTATTGTTCGTGATGATTTCAGCCATGGACCAAAGTTTTTTTTTGTTTTGTCCACTGTTGTGTCCTGACAGTGACGCACCGTATGTCCCAGCGGCCACACGCCGAGCAAAATTCCAGCAGCTGCTCATACCGAATGAGAATGGTGTGTGATTCCAGTGATGTATCCAGTTTTACCTTCACACACTGTTGAAGAGGTTTAGTTACATCTCTTGTTACTCTTACCTTTGCATATTGCCCTAGGCAGTTTCCTCCTTCACCTTCATCGATCTCTTCAACTTCACCCACTACTTCACCAATTCTGCGAATTATATTGGGATTCATGCACATAAGTGGGAGATTGTGGCATTGAATCCACGTCGTAAATTCCGTAAATTGGACATCAGAAGGTTTCTCCAATCATTTGGGTTCTTTGAAGGCCATGAGGCTATTGAAAAAGTGCCACGGTCCATCATGCAAAGCATGTCGTCGTTCACGTTCATTGGAAAATACCATCACGAACAAGTTGTCTCCAACAATTTCAATGTCAACCTCGTCTCGTGTTCGTAGAATTCTGGGCACGTGTAAGCGTAGAGTCTCTCTGTTCGCGACTCTGGTAGCGAATATTTTCTCCACCACCAGTTGTTCGAAACGTCCTCTTTCGGCGCGGCCTCCCTCCTTTCTTTGTATTGATTGTATCTCCACCACCGTGTCGTTCACCTCTTTTTCTAGATTTAATTCCGCTACCAGATTTGATATCTCATTCATCTCCATCGTATACCTGTCTTCCCTTACTGCGTCACCTGAAAACCCAGGGAAACCTACCCCAAGGAGAACGCGGCACTCCTCTAAACCCTAGAGCGGCGTCTAGGGTTTTTCTCGCGAGGAGGATTAATGGGAAAAAGAATCCCACTCACGGTATTCCTTATTAGTTAGTATATAAGATGGGGGTCAAATTATTATTATTATTAGTGACATCATTTTATGCCATAATACTTAAAAAAAATATTTCAGCACAAAATGATATCATTTTATTCAAAGTCATTTAAAAAAAAAAATTATATAGTGGCATCCGGCAAGCTATTTCACAATTTCGGAGGGCCAAAAAATTGATGCCGGATATTTTTTTATTAAAGTCGATAGTTTGAGGTTTATATACATTTCTCATAGTTTGGGACATTTTTTGATAAAGCATATATAATTTAGGTTTAAAGTGATAATTACCATTTATTAAATGATAGAAATAAGAGAATATAAAATAGTAATCATGAACCAAAGATAACCATGATGGAACTTGTTAATCCCGAACGAGTATATACTAGTGCATGGGGACATACTAGTTTCAAATTTTCTGTTAGCTTGTGTTTAAGATAAGTCTTGGACAATTAGGTAGATGGCTGAGTCTAAGTTGACTGAGATAAGCTTGCTCGGAGTAAGCTTATCAGAGTCAATTAATTGTCTTATCAAAAAGTTAGCTAATCTATTGACAAGAGCTTGTTTATCAGTTGGGCAATTATCTTACTCTTGTGGGGAATATAGTGGTTTAGCTAGTTGCTTGCTTTGCTTAAAATATTTTTTCTGAAAGTATTATCAGCTCGTGCAACCAAGATAAATACAAGTCAACTGACAAAGGTATGTTGATGGTTTCTTCATATGAGGTTGTGTGCTAATCAATGGCAGTTTAGTAACACTTAAATGAAAAGTAGATTAAAAAGCACACGAAATTTAACACGGTTCAGATTAATCCTCTTATGTCCACAGATCTTATTCAATCATGTGAATTTGCATAACCTTAGGATTCCTTGTTTTATGGTTGCAAATCAATCATCCAATTTGTAACCTTGACTGAATCATGATTTTTTGGCCGTTACCGAATTCTTATATCTTCATGTACAAACAACTAAACACTTTGTTGCTTACTTATTTTTACTTCTAACACACCTAACTTTCTGGGTTAGGAGTAAGGTTGAAGTGTTTCCAATTAAGTGAGCAAACTGTTGCAATAAGAACAAGCTCTGAGGATTAGTTTGCTCGATTCTAAACTTTGGATGAACGATGTAGATTGCTTATAAAGATAAGGGAAGGTTGCTGGGTTTAAAGAAAGAGCCTATATATTTCACTTGAACTTTGATTTTCCTCAAGGTTACTTGTTATTTTTGAGAGGTGAATACTTGAGCATTTTGAGAGTTTGAGAGTTTTTTTTTTTGTTTTGAGAGTTTGAGAGTTTGAATGCGCAATAATTCCCATAACCTCTGTTATTGAATATCTTTAGATATTTATAGGTAGAGAAGATGGTAGAGCTGTTTAGGGGTGTTCACGGTTCCGGAACCGCCGGTTCCGGTTCCGAGGAGGGGGAGTCGGAACCGAACCGCCTAGCCAAGATACGGTTTCAGTTTTGAACCAGAAACCGCCGGTTCCGGTTCCGGTTCCAAACCGCCAATTTTTTGGCCGGTTCCGGCAGTTCCGGTTTTCCAATTTTTCGATTTTTCTTTCTTTCTTTCTAAATTTAAGTATAACAAATACATTTGTAAATTAAATTGCAACTATAACTATTTTAGAAATAATAAATTACAAAGTTGAAGTTTTTTTTAAGTAATAAAATTAACAACAAGTTACAATTAAAAAATAAAATTTTGATTTTTGGACAACTTAGATAAATTGAAGTATAACAATTACATTTGTAAATTGCAACTACAACTATTTATTCATTATTCAAAATGTATATGTTTACATTACATTTACAAATACAAGTACAATTTTACAAATAATAAATTACAAAGTTAAAGTTTTTTTAAGTAATAAAATTAACAAGTTACAATTACAAAATAAAATTTAGGACAACTTAGATAAATTTAAGAATACATTTGTAAATTGCAACTATAACTATTTATTGATTATTCAAAATGTATATGTTTACATTACATTTACAAATACAAGTACAATTGTACAAATAATAAATTACAAAGTTGAAGCTTTTTTTAAGTAATAAAATTAACAAGTTACAAACTTACAATTACAAAATAAAATTTACATTAAAAATTACAATCAAACTTACTACAACTCTACAAGTTTACACATTGCAACAAAGTCAAATTACATTACATTACTACAAAGTATAAAGTACAAACTACAAACTCTTAGACTAAGACTTTAAGGGGGAAAAAAGAAAAAAGAAAAGAAAAGGGCTTGATCTCAATTTAAATCCTTAAAGTTAAACTTTAATAATTTAAATTGAGTTGCCTAAGCCCTCGTAGTTCTCTTACCTTAACTTACCTATTTGGCTTCGGATTCCGTGAATTCTTCAACGTCGCTCTCCACACGAAGATCACAATCCGATTATTGAGCTCTCATTTCCGCCCTGGCCTAATCATCAAGCAACATGGTGGCTTCCATGTTTCTTGTGGACATGTTGCTCCTTAGTTCGTCTAAGACGCAGCCGATAGTGATGAAGCATGCTCAACAGCGACGGTGGAAGCGGGGACTGCAAAAATCTCCTTTGCTATGTTGGCAAGTATATGATAATCTTTCTCATGCGTTGACCACCAATCTAGGACGTCGATTTGGTGGTGTTGAGGACCTACATCTTGAAAAATA
>JAYDZE010539003.1:0-14827 GCA_034509125.1 Monilaria moniliformis
AGTATCAAATATGTAAAAGCATCAGAAGCAAGAATGATCAAGTTTAAGGAATGTGCTCGAAAAACTGGTATTGAATTCACTACTTCACTTTGCTTAGATGTGCCTACTCGTTGGAATTCCACATATTTGATGCTTGATAGTGGAATTAAATATCGACGTGTTTTTTCTATCCTTGCATTTGATGACTTGGCTTATAAGCATTGTCCGACAGAAGAAGAGTGGGAAAGAGGAAAAATAATGTGTGAATTCTTAGAGCCATTTTATGATATTACTACTTTGATTTCTGGTTCATCATATCCTACTTCCAATTTATATTTTATGGAAGTTTGGAACATTGCACGCTTGTTGGAGATAAATTCTAGTAGTCAAGATGAAGTGGTAAAGTCTATGTCTCTTTTGATGAAATCAAAGTTTGAGAAATATTGGGAAGAGTATAGTGAAATTCTCTCCATAGGAGCAGTGTTTGATCCGAGAATGAAATTGAAGCTATTGGAGTATTGTTATTCAAAAGTTGATCCTCTTTCAAGTAAGGACAAAATCAGTAAGTTGAAGATGAAGTTGTATATCCTATACGATGAGTATAAGAAAAAGGGCGTTGGTGCATCTTTGTTTAAGGTTCCTCAATCTAGTGGAAGTTCTAATTCTCAAGTTAGAGAATCTGGATTCACGGTAGGAGGAGGAAAAAGACAAGATATAGGGAAAGGATTGAAAATGGGTCAAAAAGAACTTGCTGTAAGTAATCCTTTTTCTTTCTTTCAAATATTTATTTATATTCATATTTATACTAATATTATTTATGGTTTAACTTATATACTAATATTACTGTTGTAGGAATTTAAGAATTACAAAGGTGAAACTTCTGATGCAAAGTCACTATTGGATGTATATTTAGAGGAAGTCACTATGGATGAAAATGTTGAAATTGATTTGCTTAAGTATTGGAGAGATCATTCATCCCGTTTTAGAGAACTTGCTAGGATGGCATGTGATGTACTTAGCATTCCTATAACAACGGTAGCATCAGAATCTTCTTTTAGCATTGGAGCACACGTTTTGAACAAATACAGAAATAGACTCCTTCCCGAAAAAGTGCAAGCTCTTATTTGCACACGTAATTGGTTGCATGGATATTCTGATGGTAAGATTTTACTTTTGTTATAAAATTTTAAATTATCAAATGATTCAAATTATATTATATTTTAATATTATAGTTTTCTTAATAGATGGTGAAGAATTTGAAGACTATGACGTGGAAGTGAATGATCAAATTGAAGCTCCAAAGATTATCAATATAGAAGAATGTTATTCAAATGTTTAGATTTTAGATTTATTTTTGAGACATTGGCACTTTCAGAAATTATCGTTGAACGATTTATGTTATGTAATCTTTGAATTTTCTTATGAATGCTTTAAATTTTAAATTTTATGCTTATCATATGATTTATATCTTTAATTTTTTTATATTTATTTATTTATTATAAATATAAGATTATTAAGATTAAAAAAATACATGATAATTTCCATTTTTAGCTTTTAATCCGATTAGCCCGCTGGGCTAGCCTGAAACCCGAATGTTTAGGGTTAGGGTTGAAAATTTCTAACCCGATAAAATTCCAGCCCGATTAGCCCGCACCCGATTAGCCCGCAACCCGAGTAGGGTTAGCCCGAAACCCGCTGGGCTGGCCCGATTGACATCCCTATAAGCAACCAATTAAAACTTCATCGTATTTAGATAAACTTGTCCAACCCAAACATGGTGGCAACCTGAAAGAGCTACTAAATTTACTCTAAATTTAATTTAATAGTACCATTTGCTTACCTTGTTTTCAAATTTTTTTTGGAGAAGTACTAATCACTTGTAGTAAGGGAATAGTAATTCAACGTGGGAAAGCATCTCGGGCATGAGCAATTAAGAGCATTGTAAGTGTATTTTATTTATATAATTCATGAGTTCTAAATCTATTTTTTTTATTATCACTTAATATTTATAATTAGAGTATTAAATTTTTTTTCATTTAAAATTATTTATGGGTCTTATTTTTTATTTATTAATTATTTTTTATTTTCATATAATTTATATTTATGTATATTTATGTCTTCTAATTGATTTCATATGAGAATAATCGAAAAATAAGAATATTAAAATTAAAGAAAGTACATAATTGAAATAAAAATTACATAATTAAAATAAAGAAGTTACAATTATATCTTAAGAGAGTCTCAATTTCTCCTGGAGACCTCTTAGAAACCGGAGGTTCATTTGCAATTGTTCATCCTCCATCTGAGACGTATCATTGTTGTACGCTTTGTGATAAAAATTCAATAATATTTTTTTCTCAAGTGCCGACCGAATATCCTTGAGACCGTCTGTTGCCGCACTGCTTGTGGCCGTCGTTTTCCCGTTCTTCTTGCGCTTAGCCGTCTTTTGTCAAATCGGACGACTCCTACTTGGCTCCACACCAACACTCTCACCTGCTTCGTCACTCAGAACGGGGTCGGCCTCGCCGCTATTGGAGAATTCTTCATTAGAGTTGTGCTTCGTTCTCTTTGTCCGGCCGCTTCGTTGCCCGCCCACATTTCGCAGTGGCAAACATTCTTCCAAGTCTTCACGTACTTGAAAGGCTTCTTGTTCTTCTCTTGATATGTGAACATCGCCCCTTTTAGAATATCTGCATCACTTTAGTCGCTCCTCCAAGTTGTTGTTGAGGGCATAAAATTTTGGATTTCTGGGTTTGCTCTATCTAAATGGGCTCAAAGCTTATAAGACTTGCGTTGCGGGGCTTCTTCAGTCTGTACCTCATTATACTTCTTGGCAATTTTCTCCTAAAAAGCCCTTACTTCTTTTGGTTGGCGTCGATTGGATTTTTGTTGATATCCAAATATACTTCAAATATCCTCATAGTTTTCTCTGAGGTGTATGAAACTCGTACGTCGCGCATGAGAATCTCTACTTCATCGGAAAGTTGGATTTGTCGAGACCGCGCAGAGACGACGAGACTTGGAAGGGAGTTGAGAATTGTGCCGATTGAGAAGACATTTACAAGGAGGATAGATTATTTGGATCGAAGCTATGTGATATAAACCACTGTTTGAATTGTTTATTAGAATGCGACATAGTGATATTAAGAAATTGAGAATAATGGGAGAACTTGGAAGAAAAATTATGAGAAATTGAAGAAGATGATGATTTTGAGGTGTGAATGAAGTCGGAAATAAGTAGGGGTATTTATAAGAGGGGATGAGATAAAAAAAAAAAAAGCCGTTACCAAACGGTAAAAAAGAAAAAAAATAACGAAAATTCAATTTTCTATTAAAAAAATATAATAACGGCTCTATCGAACACCGCACATGCTGCTAGCATGTCGCGTAGCTCGTGCCACGTGATTGGTTGAGACGGCCACGCG
Source organism: Monilaria moniliformis (assembly GCA_034509125.1). NCBI lineage: Eukaryota > Viridiplantae > Streptophyta > Magnoliopsida > Caryophyllales > Aizoaceae > Monilaria > Monilaria moniliformis. Next base: position 3,405 of record JAYDZE010539003.1, read on the forward strand.
TGCTTCACACGTGTGTGGAGTGTGTCTCGTGAAACAGCACGCAATGACGTCCCATCTGGACGTGCGCCTCCCTTCCAACGAGGCACGCCCGCGGTGCAAGCACACTGCTTCCCCTTCCCTTTGTTGCTGATGCCCTCACCAGTCACCATAAATGTAAAACAAAATTCACATCGCCTTTGAGTGCCTTAATTGACAACAAATATCAGTCTGAAATTTGAATTATACCCAAATTCAGGAAGAGTCCTCTTTAGTTTGCTTAAGAATACTATTTACTTAAATCGCTTACAATATTCTGAAGTTTTGATCTCCATATCTTTTCAGTCGAACGAGTATGTATGTTGCATTAGACACGACAAATTTTCTTATTATCGCATATTAATATAGTTAGACAGTTTATTCTATACATATTTTACAATTCCCTTATAAATCAAACAAATTGTTTATTGAGCCCTCAAATATCAAGTGATATCGTATTAAATGTAATATCAAATTAAATGTAAAAAAATACAAATTAAATGTATAGTACAATAATGCAAATACGAAAAGAATATCTCCAAGGGTTATAAAAGCAGTTTAAGGCGTTTAATACTTTAATACCGACCTAAGACTTTATTAACATAAAATATTGAATGCAAGGAAAAACTGATACACGCGAAGAATCAAATTCTGTATTAATTACCAATAAATCTCAATAAGAGAATTTGAAAATCCAAACATGCACTAGGCATATATATTCTCTCGCATTTGCTTTGCAGCGACTGCCATTTCTCCACTCCCTCCGGCCCACGACTATATTAATTCCTACAATTTCTCATCACAGGCAAGGAATGATGCAGGAACCATTCGAGGAGGAAGATGATGATGTTTTCTACGGCGAACTTCGAAGGCAAGTCTTGCAATTGACAACTGAAGACGACGACGATGATGATGTTTGTGAGGCGAAGGCGATGGAGGCCTGTAAACAAGGGCCGTATGTTGGCGCTCTGCAGCCCGTTTGCTATCACGGGTGGCCCAGAATTAAGGAGGACCGCGGTGCTGCTGCGCCTGCGTTGATTGACAACTTGTGGAGAAGTGGAAATGGGACCGGCGTTTTCATACCTCAAGGAGTTCAGCCTAGAAGAGAAAGCAGATCAAGTACGTCTCTCTCTCTCTCTCTGCCTGTGTCTCTGTCTCTCTCCTGGCTCATTTGTTGTTATATTTTGATGCTGCAGGAAGGAAGAATGATAGAGGAAGAACTTACAGGCGAGTAGAGAGAATGAATTGAATAGTAGAATCTTTTGTGTGAAACAAGGTATATTATTTTCGATTTTCTCTACTATAGTATGTATATTGTATGGATGTATAGATAGAATGGAGTTACAATATATGTTTCGATTCTGCTCTTATTTTATCTGTATTTTCACCGTCAAACATATATGTGAGTGCAACAATCTAAAATGTGAGATAAATCAAAAATTACCAATACAATCAGATTCTTCAATAGTGCTAATTAGGAACAAGTAGATTCCTCCTAGCAACATTCACAAACTAGAGTCTACATTAGTCCAATGGCAGGACAAGCGAAACATGAATCATTCCTTGGGGCGCGCTAGCCACAAGGAGCTCAGAGCTTGGAGCCTCGTCTTGTAGTCGTTGATGGCAAGAAGAGCCCGTGCAGCTTGGCACGGGCTCAGTATCCGCTGCAGCTGTTGTAAGGTGTGCAGCCTAAGAAGGTCAGCCTGGGAAAGAGAGAGAGAGAGGGAGACAGGGAACAAAGGCCTTTGTCAAAATTGTGATGTTCGCTAGGAAGCAGAGGATAAAATACAGAGTTGAGTCTCTCTACCTGATTAAGGAAATTCTGAATAGTCTGAACGTTGGACATTGCGGTAGCCATGTGGCTGGCGTAGTCCACGACGTTTCCAGCAGAGCGACGAGCAAGAGAGTCGGAGGACAGCGTGTGAAGGAGCGACTGCTGCAGAGCTTCCATCCCTTGAGAGAGCGCATCCTCTGTCTGCTGGCAGGACTGCTGCAGATCACAGATGCATACCAACTGCTGCTCTGTCAGAGGCTGGATCTGTTTCTCAAGCACCTGATATAGAACTGATATCAAATTAGTAATCGGATTTCCCATGTAGAGAATCTGTTCATGCTAAAACACCTTGAGTAAGTCTGAGGAGCGGAATCCACCCAACCACATCAACCACCTCTCCACAGGAGTTCTCCACACGCCGGAGAGGATATGAAACATGTCGGATCTAGCACCTGCGCTCTTGATCCGGTAAAGCTCACCGTAGTGAGAGACGACTACATCAACGAGGAGATGCAGCTTGCTGTCACCTTCACCGGAGCTTAAAGATGCTCTCAGCTCATCCATGAGCCTCTCGTGTTCACCTAGCCATCGCGCGTGATCCGTGTCGAACGCACCACGCCCTGCACATCGTTTAGTGTCTACTCACAGATCAAAACATCCAACTTAAACATCCAACTTCTACTAAATTTTACTCACCTATTGAATGCCTCTGCTCGCCGGAAAATTTTGATGCAACCTGCATTTTTGCCATTATGTGAGGCCCAATTCTTGAAATATTTCTAAATATTAAATGAAAATTCTTAAAACGAAGAGACCTGCTGACGTGCTTTTTCAAGGTCCTGATCGAGTTGTAAGAGCCTTTGCTGACTGATCTCTAGCTGTTGAACGTATGCCTATCCAAAACCAACTATGTCACCATTTTTAAAAAAATGATTCATTTCTTTAAATACACAAACTATACCTAAATTTTGATTTTTAATCAATTCTATTATTTTTATCAATAAACAAATGAATTTATAATTTTTTTTAGAATTTGATATGAGTTCAAACTTCGTTAACCAATAATTCGATTTTCAAATCAATTAATACATTTCGAATAATACGTGGTATAAGATTTCAAATTCAAAAAAAAAGATAGTTTCATAAATTACGCTATTTTTCTGACTATTTTCGGTGAACAAAACTCAATATTATGGATAATTGATACCTTCAGATTTCACACAAAATTTCACAAAATCAAGTTATTGACTAACAAAATTTGGACTCACAAATTCCAAAAAAAAATAAAAATTCATATACTTATTGACCAAAATAATAAAATTGGTTATTTACACGATTAATCTTTCAAAAATCATGAATCATTTGATGAGTTGACTATTTATATATAAATAGTTACTTTTTTTCTCATTCGACTTCTCCTGGCTGCTTCACGATTCTGAGCTAGTTTCACGAGTTCCTGACAAAAGATGAAATTAATAAGCAGAAATCACCTTTATTAAACTGAAACCAAACAAGACTGATAAAGAAGGAACCTTTTGGTCACGAAATCTAATTTTGGATTGACCGCTATAATCCCCAGCAATCAACCTTAATCCAGCTAACTAGGAAAAGGTGAAACAAAACTGTAAATCATTAATCAACTTGACAACTAAAAAATTGAAAAACATTTTGTTTTAAGGTATTATATAAACGGTAATTAATTAATATCGACATTGTACTATTTCCAGAATAAGAAACAAACCAACAGCTTTAATTCATTTTTTTACTTTTTTAAATCACACTCGGTAAATATATATGTGTGTAAATAAAAGCAAGAAGAGCCGTAAAAAGTTCCTAAAATAGGTAATTACCACAAAAAAATTAATGACCATGTGAAACTCTAACTCAACATTGCAGCACAATATTCTTATATGCTAAAAATGAACTACTTTCGACATAATTATTACTAGATCAAAACTAGTAAAATCAGACACCAAAGAATATGAGGGGGGGAAAAAAAAAGACAAAACCCTGATTTTATACCTCATTGTCTGTTGAAGTCTCTTTATGTTGGCTGTGATCTGCTACAGCCCCAGAATCACCCAAGTTCTCAAACTGCCGATTTCCCACACCTCCGCCGCCGCCGCCGAACTGCCCTTTCTCCACTGCTGCACCCGACGACCTTGTTTCTGCTGAACCTAGACTCTGACAAACCAAACATCGTTTGATAGAAAACGCAACATGTTTAATTAATTTTCACAGGTAAATTAGCTTTTTGAAAAGATTTTTAAAAGAAAAAAAAAAGAAAAAAAAAAGAAAAAAAAACTTACGATGGGAACTCCACCGAATTGCAAGCTACTAGAAACGACCGAAACATTAATGGTTTTGTTTTCGTTGTACATTGAGAATACTGCAAGTTAGTAACAAAAGGGCATATTTAAGGCGGCGCGGATTTGAAATGACTGCATCCAAATTTAAATAACAGTATACCGTTTTTAATATTTTTTTCTGCGTCGGCTGCTGCAGATGCAGATGCAGATGCAGACGACCCTTAGTGTGTGTGAGTGTGAGTGTGTGTGAGAGAGAAAGGTACAATGACTGAAAAACCGTACGTACGTCTACATATGTCAGCGGAATCTTGACGCTGGATTCCATTTCCATCAGACTGCAAGAGCTCCGCAAAATCAGCTCCATTCTCATCAATGACAATGTCATGACTTCAGCATTCACATTTACTCCACTCAAAACATGCATACAAGAATAAAATAAAATAAAAACGACAGCATGCAGTGATAAGAAGGAAGGCGAGAGATTTTTAGTTTTTATCACCTTAGGTAAAAGGGCGACTGCGTATCAGAGTTGAAGCTATGCATCATCTCCCCCACCTTCACTATGTGTCTGTTGTGTGTGTCTCTGCAGCTACTAGAGAACTACCCTACCTCGAGAGAAGATACATATAATAATGTATTTTAGACGACCAAGAAAAAAATAGTATACCTTACAGAAAAAGACTAGGGAAATTTCGACAGCAATTAATCCTTTCCTTTTCAAGACAGGATAACGAAATCATGATGCGATTTGAGTGTGAATGGATCCGGCGCTAACATAACAACCCCATTATTGCGTCGATGATCCGGTCTGGTTCGAATTCTCGGTCTGACGTTATCCAACTCTTAATTTCACTATTCAATAAAAACTAATTAAATGTCGGACAGTAAGTGCAGCTTGCATGCACATAAAATTATTAATAAATAAACTTCATCATAATTTTAAAATAAGATGCAAAAAAAAATGTTATCTTACGCTCCCTCCGTTTTGCTCAAGTATTGTTTCTTTTTGATATAGATATTAAAAAAATGGTATTAGAGTATATTATATATTGGCTCGTATATATTAAGAAAAAGAAAAAAAGTGATTGACAAGACAATTAGATTGTTAATGCAATTAGGCCAATTACTTACACAATTAAATTTTCTTATTATTTCCTAAAAGTGAATGAGACACTTTAAAGGAGACAACTCAAAGAAAAAAGTGAGACACTTTACTTTGGATGAAATGCCGAATATCCGTAAATAAAACCAATGCATACTAAATGATTAAACTATCCTTAAAAATTAATATAGATAAAGGAACGTTATATAGATCTGACTTCTGACTATAGATCTGACATCCATTCTTCGACGTCGCCGGCTTCAAAGCAACATCAATCTCTCAACCACTCTGATGTCTTCAACGACATGTAGGGTGGTAGGATACCAACGATACAATTCACGGCCAATGAACGTTGCTATAACATGGTCTACTATCTCGCCGATGGCATCTTCCGAAATGGTCAACGTTCGTTAAGACCATTTTGTGTTCAACTGAGGCCAAAAGTATTCGTTTTGCATAGAAACATGAGTCGGCGCAAAAGGACGTGGAACAAACATTTGGCATTTTCCAAGCACTGTTCGCGATCATGAAAGGTCAGCGACGTATGTGGCACAAGGACATGCTCGCTGACATAATGTATGCATGCATTATATTTCACAACATGATAATCGAGATCAAATGAAAGGACACCCCTAATTGGAAAGACGAAAATTCATCTCAAGGTGTGCCCACGATATTCTGAGACTACTAACATCGTTGTTCGTCAATACGCAATCAAAACGCTCACGCCCAACTCCAACAAAATTTAATTGAAGAAATCTAGGCATGCTTCAGTCCCCTCGATGAATGATTAACATTTTTTATTCTCACTAATGTAATTTTTTTTTATTTCGAGTAATTTACTTTGTTTGAATTATCTATTTTAAAAAAATCTATTGATTTTTTTTTAAAATTTTGCATTCTCTTTAAATTTCAATGAATATAAATTAATTATATACACTAATGATAGTAAATAACATTAACGAATTAAAAAATATATATAATATGATTCTCATTAATAGTGCAAGTGAAGTGATGAGTTAGTGATAGGATTGTGGGTGTTTAGAATGCTTGAAACGCGGCGAAAAATGGTTTGAATCGCAGGCCGAAACAAGGCGGTGCGTTGTGGGTAGTCAGACTGGGTTGCGGACCACACTCGGGCCGTAGTTGTGGCATGAAACGTGGCCTGGTTGTGCACTTTTTCCTTTTTTATGTTTTATTTTTCCTTTTTATTTCATTTCATTTTTGTTTTATATTTTGTTTCTTTTTTTCTTTTCTTTTCCTTTTATTTGTTGGCACTTTTCTTACAATGTACCTATGTAAAAAAGTGCTTGACCAACTCGAATTTAAAGTTGTGCTTGACCGGGTTGAGTTTACGCATTAGTAGAAGAAGGCATCAATAGAATTTTAATGGAATTTTCAGTCATGTAATTTTTTAAATTGTAATCATTTATTTTTATTTTAGAAATATCACAATTTAAATAAATATATGAAATTGGAAATTAATAAAAAAAAATAAGTGATGGTACCATGAATAATTAAGGTCTGACCTTGTTTGTGGCCTGTGGATTCTAGATATTTATGATCTGGCCTAAAAAACTGATGTGTCATCATAGTAGTATAAGTCTGGCCAGATTCATAGCTTGCATATTAAATACCCTTAAGAGATGGCCTCACCAGTAGCAGTGAAGCCTATGAATTATGCAAATTAAGTAATGAGTTAGTAATAAGACTATGATGCCCTAATTTTGTAGTTAGATTTTTGTTGCCCGAAAAACTATGACCATTTATTTTTGTTTGTGGGTGTGAAATGTAATTGAGGTGATATAGATAGCATGAATATCGTGTTAGAATTTATTTGTTGACGTAAATGATGGACCGAGTAAGAATATAATTCAATTTTGTTAGGAGAAGAAATTAATTGAGGAATTAACACGATATACATCTTTTGGCCAACTACCCCAACCCCACTTCTGAAAATTTGGACCAGTACTTTTTTTCAGCGAGAGTTTTCTCCCTACAAATTTTTACTCTTATGCTTTCCACTTCTATGCTTTTACATTCTCTTTGCCTATCCTTTTGTCGGTTAATTCAACATCTTTAAATTTTATCTATTTGACGGCTCCGTTCATTTAATTGGAGTGTTTCCCAAAACTAATGAAAACTTATGAACTCTTTCTCACTCCTCAATTTGAGCTCTTTCTTCAACTAGCCAAAACCTTATAAAATGACTTGACTAATTACCTAAATTAGCCTTCAATTTATAATTTGAGCTCTTTCCTCAATCCCATAATTGAACTTTATGCAAGACTAGAGTTTTTGGTAAAGATCATATCAAAGATTGAAAAGAAAAAATTGAGCCCTGTTCACTATCTTTAATTCGACCCAATTCTTTAACTCACCTAAATTTTTAATCCAATAAATCAATGCCTTAAATTCCTAACTTGAGCTCTTTCCTCAGTCACATTTGTTCCAATTCATTCCACCATGCCAGGGGTGGTCAATTTTACTACTCATGCACCACACTTTTCCTTAAAAAAATCAACATTTACACTACATTAATATTTTTTTTCTTAGATTTCATCAAATTGATGAAAATTGGGCGACTGAGTTGAAAGTTAGTTTGAGAAAAATTAAGTAGCTATGTAGAGCTATCTGGTAGGTCAACGAGGGGGAGTAGCATCTATCGGACCCAAATATTAATTCGTACGTATTTAATACTAGTAACTTAGTTGCTGCGACGTATCATGCATACAATGTCCACTATTTCAAGACGTACATCTCAATTAACTTACGACCTATTTTATTTATATCTGCAAATTAAGCAACAATCTTAGTTGTTCTCAAATCTTGTTGTGGGTGAACCGTGATTTAAAGTTATGTTCCTACTAGCAACGTTTTCAAGTTAGATCTTTGTGTTTTTTCATACCGTACAATCCTTCAAGTTCTGAGTACTCGTTCATTGACACAAATCCTATTCAATTTCTTTCGGACCCAAAAAAAATCATAAAAGGAAGAAGAAGAAGAAGAAGAAGAAGAAGAAGAAGAAGAAGAAGAAGAAGAAGAAGAAGAAGACATCATTTTATTTGTGACAAAAACTTGTGTGAGCTCTTTTCCACCATGAGCTCTAATAAAATTTTAATGTTCTAGTATATAAAAGTTATTTTGTTAAGAGTTATTGTTCTTACGATTGAATTTTACTTTAAATTGTTAAAAGTAACTATTGTTATAAATAAAAGTTATTGTCCTTATAAATAAAAATCACAGTGTTTCACAAATAAAAAGTGACACTTCTTGCGATAAATATGATTGTTGCGAAAGTGATAGTTGTTCTTAATAAAAATTATTATTTTGATGTATAAAAATTACAATTTATAAAAAATAAAAAATAAAATAAAAAACTGACTATACCAGTATCGGGTTTGACCCAGGCGCAAAGGAGTGCGCCCCTGTATTGCATTTGCACGCAAAAAAAATTATTTTAATAAATAAGTTTTTATGTGTAAATTTTTACATTTCATTTTATTTTTATAGTAATATTTATTGTCTTAATATATTTTTTAAACCAAGTTTTGGATAATTTATGAAAAGTATAATCTTAAAAAAAATCATAAGTTTGATAAAAAAAACATCTAAATTTAATATAAATAGTAAAATTATAACCAAAATTGAATTTGATTAACTAAGCATCATCTATTTTTGTTATCATCGGAAAAACAAGACAATAAAAGAAGAAGATTTGAACTTCATGTTTATATATGTTCTAGGTTTTATGTTTACATAATAACTTTAATTCCAAGGTTTCTAACAAAATTAAATTTCTAATAAACTATAAAATATTCTTTTGAATTGTGATTCTAAAATGTGTAATTTACATAACAAAAAATAGTAATTTATGTAGACGAAGAATTCTAATGAATACTACTACTTAAATAATTATTAAATTATAAAACATATACCATAAGAGATGTTTATATTTATTATAATATATTAAATTATATAATTATCCTTAAATTAAATATATAAGTGGGATATAATAAGCAACTCAAATTTTATAAAACAAGACTCTTCTATAGATAGGTATATTAGTATAGATGTTTAAGCCTTAGATAGTATGTAGTACTCAATCTCATTCATCAATTTTATAAATCTCATGGTCTATATTTTTCTCATGTTAAAGCATATTGTTGTATTAAGAGTATAATTGTACTTCAGTTTTTTATAAGATTCGGAAAAAAATATACATATTGTTAAACAGGAAATTGCATTTAATTGAACATAAAACCACATACGGTTATATACAAATATGCATATGAAATTAATTTCTCCAACTTCTTTTTCTTTTCTGATTTTCTGTGAACTACGGCAATTTCTAGTCACTCCAGCCCCTCATTGCGCCTGCATTTTTCGAGCAGCCTCCACGGCGACGCAACAATCGTCGATCATAAGAATTCCAATAAATCGTCGAGGAGAATGAGGAGGAGAAGGAGGAGGAGGAGGGGGAACAGAAGAAGAAGAAGAACGAGAAGAACAAGATTGTGTATATTGTTCAATTATCTGCGTAACAATATTCGACACGCTTATGTCTTTGAAAGTTTATGCAGATTTCTGTGTTAAAATATGTATGTTTCTGTTTCAATTTTTTTTTTTACTTTAACCAAATACATTTTTATACTTTAATGTATGCAGGTTTAAGTTTTAATATATGTAGTATTCTGATAGTTTTGCCACCTTTTGCTCCTACTCCTCATCCTTCTTCTTCTTCTTCTTCTTTGATTCCCGATGAACTTCAATGATTTTTGTTGTTGCTCGTTGGTTGAGAAAGAAAAGGTGTGGTTGTTTCGACAACAATAATTAGAGAAAGAAGGGATTTTTTTAAGGCATTTGATGTAGAGAGAGAGATTGATTTTAGAAGTATTTGAGAAAGGTGGATGAAGGAGTCGGGGTGACCAGCAACGGCAGTAGCGACAGTCATGTAGCGGCAGTGACCGACGATGACGGTGGCAGCGGCGATCAGCAACGATGGAGGCAACAGCGAGATGAAGAAGGAGGAGGAGGAGACATGACAATTTTACCCTTTCTTAAATTAAAAAAAAAAAGTAGAAAATTAGTTGTGACATGGCACAATCCAAAAAGTCCACATATACACATGTGATTTAGATTTGATAATACATCATATTTAATATAGGGATAAAGTCCACATAAGACCTCAAACTATACCCAATATTCCAAAGTCGACTCGATTAGAGCTGGTTCCAATTGGACGTTATCTTTTTTCAAAAGCTCAATCGAGCCTCTCCGTCAGCACTCCGACAACATTGAAATGTATTTTATTACGTCAATGCCATCCACAAAATACATGTCCCCAAGATAATATCTATTGCAAAATCAAAAAAATCTTAATACTGCCTCAGGTTCACCAAATATAGCAAAAACATGCCATCAATGTTCTGTACAAGTGGTGAACATCATGACATTAATTATACGAACACTAATTTAATAACTTATCTTAAAATTTATTTCTCGAGAGTAGATTATGTATATAATATGTGGTTCCTCTACCAACCCTGGGAAACAATCATAAATACAAACGCAGATCTGTAGCCCAGTAGAACCAGGTACAATAATATTGACTCGTGGTGATTATTAAATTATTTCCTTTTTTTGTTATTTTCATTTTCGAATAATTGAACCCAGACATCACCCTTCCGAGGAAATTACCCATCCGAATTCATTAGGCTATGCTATTTTACGAAAACAGGTAAATGAAGTGAGACATTTTATACAAGTGCGGTAATCAGATACATGAAGCCATATTTAAAACATAAATTCTTTTTATATAAGATCAAGTCAAGCAAGACCTGCTTCTTCCTGTATTTGGTCATCTATTCTATTTGCTAATACTTGTCTGGCACGAGCACTTCTGTGCTGCAGGCGTTGGTGTAGTTTTTCCGATATCTGGGCAAAGAATGCTGCATCCCACCTGCCTATTAACGAAGGATCTTCTGCATAACAGATATATATTGATGTAACGGCACTTTCCACGACCACCATAGCCAGTCCAACCTGCAAAACATATATAAGAAACCAGTAAGCAGACAAACCAAATGCAATGCTTGTCACCATCATATGACACGAGCATAAGCTGCTTACTTACCATGATCATACCCATCAACATGGCAGTAGAGCCCACCATAACTACTCTCTCAGGATGCTTGATCCTAGTCCAGATTGCTGCACATGT
>JAYDZE010539014.1:0-33242 GCA_034509125.1 Monilaria moniliformis
AAAAACCATTTTGTTGAGACAAATGTAGGTTTTGACACAATTTGTAAGGTAATAATTTCTGTTCCAGATTTCTCCAGCCTGTCTTTGGGGTTGAAATGTGATGACAATGTTAGTTTGTTATGTATTGCTTCCTTTCTGTCATTCTTATGGTTTGCACAAACACTCCAATATATTAATTCTGACAGCTTTCTCTTTCTTACTAGTGCTAACAAGAAGTATTTCCTTGTTTCCTTTTAACATGACAAGTCATTTATGTACTTTTTGCTCTTTTGTCTTTGATCTTGATGAATTATTTTGACACCCTCTCTGTTATCATTCTCATCTTGTAGTATTCAGAGAGGTTCTTGACTCACTCTCTCTACAAACAAATTTATAAAATTCCAACAAAAAACACAAAATATGCATTTCATTCTATAAGAAAATGAATGATTATAAGTCTTGTTTACTTATTTTAGGTTAACTCCCAGCTGATCAGCAATGTATGCACTGATGCACTCTCCGCAGAGAAGGTAAGCAATTTATTTCATGTAATTCTGCATTTTATTGTTAGAGATCCTTAGGACATTACTTGCCTGTCTTCACTTGTGACTGAACTAATTTGTGGGACCTTTTCTTATCCATATAAAAAATCCAATATGGTTTGCATTCTCTGCCATGCAGTATTATTATTTTATAAGACTCATGGGAAGAAAGGCATCTCAAGTTGCATTAGAGTGCACTCTTCAATCTCATCCCAATATGGTTTGTACTGATTTCTATTCTTTTCTGTTCTCTTATCAATTTGATTGGAAAGTTTCCATTATAAGAATGAGCTTCAAGATATTGTATGATTCCTTTGTCTCTTAGAGAGGTTTGATAATGTAATACAGGTAATTCTTGCCGAAGAGGTGGATGCATCTAAGCTTACACTTTTTGACATCACCAAACAATTATGCGATGCTGTTCAAGCAAGGGCTGAACAAGGTCCATCAAGAGCTTTTGTTGGTTCTTCAGTGTTTGCAGCAACTAATCCTTTCTAAAAGTTCTTACTTTTCTTTTCAGATAAATACCATGGTGTAGTTCTATTGCCTGAGGGGCTCATAGAAAGTATTCCTGAAGTCTATGCCCTGTTGCAGGTATACTGGATTGAGCTCTGGCTTTTGAAAATAAAAATAGATAACAAGATTTTATCATGGTCCTTAAAAAATGATTTGAGATTTCTTCAAGAATGAAATAATAAAATATAGAAAAGAAACTGAGATGATTAGAGCCTGAGACAAATATTCTGATTTGATATTGATATGAAGTTATTGTGCATCTGTAATAATTTAGTACCTTTCCAGGAAATTCATTGTTTACTCAGGAAAGGTGTCTCCGCTGACACTATTTCTGGTCAACTGTCACCATGGGCTTCTGCATTGTTCGAATTCCTGCCTCCTTTTATTAGGAATCAGGTACTTGTGTTATATTTTGCAGATATTTAAATATATGTCTGCCATATTTTGCTTACGCTGAAGTTAATTTTGTGTTATAGCTCCTTCTTCACCCAGAATCAGATGACTCTGCACAGCTCTCTCAGGTACTGGAAAAATACAGAGTTGTCTGTTCTTATCATTAAGCAAGGTGTTCACATATCAACTAATTTTGCTTTCACCTTGACAGATTGAGACTGAAAAGCTCTTAGCTCATCTTGTTGAAACAGAAATGAATAAACGGCTGGTAACTAACTTTGCATGCTTTTGTTTTATATTCACTACTCAAGCTTTTGTTATATTGATTTTGGAATTGTTTGTGAATGTTGCTACTCCATGCTATCAAGCTTTTAAGTATTCCTATTGTTTGTGTGAAGACTGGATTTTGAGATTTTCTACTCACTTCTCGTTTCTTTGGGACTTGATGCTCGCATCTTCTTGCAGGAAGAAGGAACCTACAAGGGGAAGAAATTCAATGCAATTTGCCATTTCTTCGGTTATCAAGCTCGCGGATCACTGCCTTCCAAATTTGATTGTGACTATGCATATGTAAGTTATACATTCAATTCTGTTAAGACCAACATCACCGGGTTCTGATGATTGCTTCTCTGCCCAATATGTCTTTGTACTCTTTCGGTCTCCCCATATATGTTTGATAGCGCAGAGTTGTGATTCAAGCTGTATGCTTCTTCTCAGTACTTTCTTACTATATAGCAATGTTGTTATTGTAGGTGCTTGGTCATATCGGCTATCACATAATTGCTGCTGGGTTGAATGGTTATATGGCAACTGTTAACAACTTGAAGAACCCTGTGAATAAGTGGCGGTGTGGCGCTGCTCCTATCACAGTACAATCTCTAACCCTGCAAAAATTTGCTCTAAATGCTCTACTTCACATTGTAAAGATATAGTGAGAAAGTTCTGATCACACTTCTCAGGCTATGATGACCGTGAGGCGGTATGGTAATAACCCTTCAATCCTCGGACAACCAGCCCTGCATCCTGCAACTGTTGATTTGAAGGGCAAGGCCTACGAGTATGTCTTCTTCGCCTCTCCCTTGTGTCCTTACTCATGATAAGAAAAATGACATGGATGCTTGATATTTCTTTGGCAGCTTGCTGAGACAGAACGCAACCAAGTTCTTGATGGATGATGTCTACAGAAACCCGGGACCCCTCCAGTTTGAAGGCCCTGGTTCTGATGCTAGGCCTGTGATCCTCTGTGTTGAAGATCAGGATTACATGGGACGTATCAAGGAACTGCAAGAATACCTCGAGAAGGTATGCAAAAATTGTGATCCTCGTACTTTTGTTTGTTGTGCATATTATGAACATCGGAGGAGTTGGTTTTTGATTTTACAGGTGCGATCCATAGTTAAACCAGGTTGCTCTCAAGATATAGTTAAAGCTGCTCTGTCCGCCATGGCTTCTGTTACTGACATTCTCTCGGTAATGACCTCTCCTTCCAGTTCGTAGAAGAAGCACATTTTACTTTGTTACAACTTACAACTACAACATTTTTTCTCTCTCTATCCTCTCTCTCTCTCTCTCTCTCGGTAGTGCTACCGATGGATTTGTAATGTTATGGTTTGTACTCCCTCCTTGCCAGAATAAACTAACAAACAAACCCAGTTTTGAATTAATAATGCGGACTTTCTTTGATTTGTCCGTCACCTCTAATCGTGAATGAATTCTGAAAAATAGCAAATAATCAAATAAACCACGATTGTTTGTGGCTGGCTTCTAGCGTAAACGGACCAAAAATATTAGTGTCATGTGATTCCTTTTTCTAAATAAAAGAATTCGGTAAAAAAAAATGGATCTTTGTGTTAAGTTTATCTGAGATTTTGTTCTGTCTTTCAGTTAACATTTATCAGTGACTTGTAACAATCCAATACAATATTTTAGTTAAATTTCATTTATATTTCTAGACACAAAGTAAACTAAAATTTCATTATATTCATTTTATTTATTGACTTATAAAAAAATTACACATACATATATAATACTATATATCAATTGATGATTGCAGAGAATTGAAATTGATTCCATTATTTAAAATAAAAATGAGCTTTTTGATTAGTAGCCGCGAAAATAATTCCAGTGGGGATGGCAAAAGGTGGGTAATCTGGTAATGAGTAGTGATAGGAGTGGCTGCTATGAATGAAAGTGAATCAGCCAACTCAGTTTTTCAGAAAAGAGGGAATAAGCAATCTATCTATCTACTAGGCTATACTCCAAACTTTCCAATCTAAGTAAAATTATATCTGAACGTATTGAACAATAATAAAGTCCAAACCTTGTTCACTAATATGCCTCGAAATTCGAAGATACTCATAGTTTTAATTCGTTTTTTCAATAAATCAAAGAATTTTTAACATTTATCAACGATTCTCTTTGTTATTTTGTATCGTTACTAATTTTCTCTTCGTGGGAATATATAAAATCCAAACCTTGTTCACTAGTATGCCTCAAAATTCGAAGATACTCGTAGTTTTAATTCGATTTTTCAATAAAATCAAAAAATTCTCAACATTTATCGACAATTCTCTTCGTTTTTTTGTATGATTACTATTTTTCTCTTCATGGGAATGTATAAACTCAAGATATTAAAATTGGACCGTTTGCCTAGGAAGTGGCTATAAATTTATAATACTATTGTAAATTGCAGTTATCAACTCATTATAAATCCTGAGATGGCTAAAAGCACCAATCAGACTTCGAAGTGAGAGTTTAGGTTATAGGTTAATTTTTAGCTTTTTCTCGAGAATTAATAAATAAATAAATACATAGGATGACGTCATATTATAAAATGCAATAGGAATAAATGACGCAATTCATTTAGCAGGGGTAAAATAGTCAACTTAGATGGTCGTCCGCACCATATCCAATTCCGTTCGGTTGAACTAGCAAACCGCAGAAACAGAGCCGCCTTCTCTCTCTCTCTCTCTCCGGCGTTTGCCGGGCAAATATTTCTCTCTCTGCTTCGCCGCCGAGTTTTCGCCGTTAACATTCAGTGGAGAAACGTAATATCAGTTTTAACTTGTGAAGAAACGTTCTTTTTCTCCCAATTTGTAAATAAAATCCTAATATGATTTTCAGGTCGAATTCAACACGTGCAAAAGCACCAGCTCACTCACTTGCGCTTTGTTTCCTCATTTTGCTCCAACTGAAAACAGAACAAGCCAAATCCTAGATCCGATTGCCCCCACAATTCAACGTCTTCAAGCTCTGGCCGCTGCAGCTGACGCGTGTTGTTTTTTCAGGCAAGTTTCTCCTCCTACGGTTTTTGTCGGAATATATGTATGTTTTATTTAATTGCGTTCTCCCGCTTATCTAGTCTGGAATGATCATAATCAGGCACCCATTCTGCGTCGTTGTTGTAATGCTGTTACGCCGAATGGTTTCGGGTTTCTGTCGTTCATGTCTATGACAAATTAACTCCGTTTTCCTTTATTTCTTTTTCCGGCGGTATTAGGGTTTAGAATGATATGGTTGATATATGATAAAAATAAAAGTTAATGGGAACTATGCATGTTCCGTTGCTTAGAATTTTGTTTTGTATTACAATCTTGCACCAGGGTTTCGGTTACTTTTTTATTGTCCATGATGTTGAGAACTATCTATAATAAAGTATCTCAACGAATGCTATATTACATCTTTCAGTCGATACCAACATGAGCAAAAGGGATGTAGAGATGGTGGATGCTGAAAAAATCCATGATGATTCAGGAAATAACATCCCAGAGTCTAAATGTAAAGTGGTAGACCCTAAGGAAGGTGAAGAGGAAGTTCCTTGTGAAGCTGCTGCATCAGGGGATGTAAATGGAAGGGAGAATGTCGAAGAAGACCTAAATAAAGTTATAGATGAAAAAGTTGAAGACAAGATGGATGTGAAGACAGAAGTGGAAGACCAAACTAACCCTGTAAAAGAGGCCTCTGAGCATATAGAAGGACCAGACTGTGGAATAATCATAACCAGAAGTGATAATAAAGAGCTGATAAACACCCCAGCTGCGGCTGAAGCACAAACTGCTGCTAGTGATTGTAAAGAGCCAACAAACACCAAAACCGCGGCTGAAGCACAAACTGCTGCTAGTGATTGTAAAGAGCCAGTAAACACCGAAACTGTGGCTGAAGCACAAACTGCTGCTACAAGTGCAGTGGAGAAACAAGGCGACATAAAATTTGAAGTGGTTGAATGTGATGCTACTAATTCTGGGGTGAAAGAAGATGAGCCCGCTAAGAATGATGAGATGGATGGAAACCAAGGGGAGGATGTCGAGAAAAGACCCAATAAAGATGTCGACGTAAAATTTGAAGTGTTTGAATGTGATGCTACTAATTCGGGGGTGAAAGAAGATGAGCCCGCTAAGAATAATGAGGTGGATGGAAACCAAGGGGAGGATGTTGACAAAAGACCCAATGGAGACGTCGACGTAAAATTTGAAGTGGTTGAATGTGATGCTACTAATTCTGGGATGAAAGAAGATGAGCCTGCTAAGAATGATATGATGGATGTAAACCAAGGGGAGGATGTCCGGAAAAGACCGGATGAAGATGTTGTTGAGAAGCCTGGAGAAAGTGGCAAGGATACAGATGACACCGAACATGTTGCTAGTGAGATGATGGTGGAAAATGTTGATGCTGGAAACGTCCCTTCACAAAATAGGCAGCTTCCAACAGAAACACTTGCTAATAAAGATCCTCAAGGACACAATGCTGAGGTAGTTGATGTTCAACCAGGTGAGGATGAAGAGATGGAAGATGCAGTTCATCGTGAACAGGATAAGATGGTTAAAGATAAAGAACAGGGTGCAGAATCTTGCCTTGTTAGCCATGAAACTCATGGGAATAAAAAAACCTTTGAAAGTGCTGCCAAACCTGATGCTGAAGAATCTTCACTTGCAAGCCAGCCTGAACCTTTTACACCCAATTCCCTTATCAGATGTTCTTCTCTAAAGACTGCAGATCATAGTGAAGAAACAGCCCAGACTGTTTCTAGTCAAGCAACACTACCTTTCGTAAGAAATAAAATGTTCAGCTGAGAATACAAGCAAAATTATGAGATTGGATTTAGGAATCAAGTAATGTTGGAAATATCCAATGTTGATTTAAAATGCACTTCTTTTTCCTTTTTCATTTTTAGATGGGGGAAGATGATGATGGAACACCTGAGGATCAAGCAGCGTTCATGAAGGAGCTCGAGCATTTCTACAGGGAGAGGACAATGGATTTTAAACCACCCAAATTTTATGGGCAACCACTAAATTGTCTGAAGTAAGCATGCTGAGCTGTTGATTTTGCTACACACTGTCCTGGCATAAATTTTTATTTCCTTGCTTTGGTGGCTGCTAGGTTATGGAGGGCTGTTATTAGGTTGGGAGGCTATGACAGGGTATGCATGTCCTGGTCTTCCTAATGTTCTTTCACATTAATTTGTTTGTACTCCATGTTACTGCTTCTCGGCATTAAGAATAAATGTTTTGTAATTTTGTAGACTTCATGCCTGTGCCTCAACTTATATATGTATTTAGAAGATTGGATGTTTTTAGATCTTCGATCAGATTAGTACGACTAAGAACTCAGACTAAATCTGGTCCTAGTGCTTAAAGATCAAAGGTATCCGTAATAAGTGTACATTTTTGTTTCCTTATCACAGGCGTAGGATGGATAATACACTTGGAATAAAATAGTTTGATGTTGATATTATTCGAGGATTTGAGATGAGAATGAAGTCTTGCATCCATATTATGTGTGAAACAAAATGCTGATGGAAACATAAAGTGAAAATTTCCTCTAGGATTGTTTCATTTCAGTTGTGAAAGTCTATGGAAAAGAAAATCATGTTATCTCCATCATCACAGATGTACCATGTCAAGTATCTATTAACTGGCCCACACTAATGTGTCATAGTGAATATGGTTTTGCAATTACCTTTGTCTGTATGATTCAGAGAATGAAACCTTACTGCACTATAATTTATAAGGCACATTTTTTTTTCTTAATACTTTATGAAATGAGTTCCTTAATGTGGGTTGTTATGGTTAGTTCAATTTATTCAGCTCATTGTCACTATAGGGTGTTTAAGGTGGGGAACTTTATTTTTAGGATCAAGCTCTAATAACCAGGCCAGAAGCTGTTGCTGTAGCTATAAGTTGTCAAAGGCATCAAATTCTTCTTGTGTGACTGGACTATTGTTAAGAACTAACATTGAAGTTGACAAGTATTCTCAAACATGTCTCAGAAACATGAAAATGTGGGGCGATTGTTCTTACAACTTGTGGACTTCAAGAGCAGTTTTCACTAAATAGTATCTTCAATAGAGTACCACTTTTCTTCCTGACCTTGAAAAACCTGAGGGTCCTTTATGTTACTCAGACGAACTTTCTCAAAATGTTACCACAAGTCACTTTGTTCTCTCTGTTAGAAACTTGGACTTCTTTGATAAGTATTTTTGTTGAGTGCATTGACAATACAGATGAAAATGATGTTTTGAACTCCCAAATTAATGAATTTGTGAATCTTTGTTAGGTAACTGGATCCAAGTTATGGAGGCAGGTAGGCGAGTCATTCCATCCACCAAAGTAAGGCGTTATTTTTCTTTAAATGAGATTGTTTTGAAAAATCTCGTGATCTTGCTGATGCTTCCTTCTTTGTTTTTATGCAACGAGTTTCAACTTTATGGGGTTGGTGGTAGAGGTAGGTGGTTGTTTCTCTTTGACATTATTAGCTTTAACAATCCGGGGTTACTGCCACATTGTAAATCATGTCCAGTTATTTTCTAAAATCGTTCTCTTTAGAACTCCTTTTGGTTTTGTAAGTTGCACATCAAATGATGTTGTCCCATCTGATAGGTCTCGTAGTGTCTAATAGTTTTTTTTTTTTTTTTTTTAAATACTGATAATATACTTGTCATTCTACTTGGCCTGTGTAAAAGGACGCTTCTATGGATAATTTGGTTGAAATGTATATGATTTCTATTTTATATAGCCTTCTCATTGATTTAAACAAAGTGAGCTCGGAAGATTTTTCATCGCTCTCCTGTCCTTTTTTATTGTTGCAGGACTTGTACAACAGTTTCTTGGACCTTTCGGATCTTCTATGAGAAGGTGATGATTTTCTTATAACTTGTCATGTTCATGCTGTAACAGTTTCTATTATTAACCCCCAACCCCCTAGCAAAAAGAAACCAAATAAATGTCATTTGGGTTCTATCCATCTGCTACAGTTCCTTCAATGATTTGGTGCTAATGCTTTTACTATATGTTGCTCTACCTTATTTATTTTGAAAGAAGTCAAATTAACAAGGAAAGCATGATCATACGCATTGCTCTTTTGAGCAAGTGCTTCTTTGCTGCTTTATTGATTATAATTTGGTGCTACCTCTGATCTACATAAATCTAATTTGCCCCCCCTATATGCATTAGTCTCTCCTGGAATATGAAAGGCATAAGACACAAAGTGGTGAGCTTCAACTCCCTGTAGTAATGCTCCCTGAAGTTTCTGGTGCTGATGAGGTGAGTTTGCATTCAATTATTCCTACTACATATTTGTAACTCTCGTATTGTGGCTCTTGAGCTGAGAAGATTTGATTCCTTTCTCATTATGGCAGAAATTTATTTTGTACAGTTGAATTAAAAAAACATTAGTGGAGATGTAGAATTTTGGTTAATGCCTGTTGTGTCTGTTGTGAACAGAGGGTGTATTTTTGTAAGATGCTTCAAACTGTAGTACAAGAAGAAAGGATATGAGTGATGTTTGACTTATTAAACACCCTCCGTTCCAATCATATGGGCTTGTTTTCCTTTTCCGGATGTCCCAAATATATAGGCTTCTTTTCATAAAAAGTAATATTTTTCAACTCATTACTAATATATCCATATTTATCATCAAAATAAATATGGGCATATTACGAAGTTTATTGTATAATTTTCTTTCCCAGTGATTTTTCTTAATCCTTGTGAAAATTCCAATCAGCCTATATAATTGGGACGGAGGGAGTATGACCGAAGATGGCTCAAAATTCCTCATATACAATATAAATGTATGTACTTGTACATATCCTTTTGCCGTGGGTTTGTATCTGTTTTACATTTCTGCTATTGTGTTAGTTTTCATGTGAGGTGAGTGGGTTAGGGTGTTGCTATAACTTCAGAAGGCATAGTATGAATCATCATAAGTTTGGATTTATGTACTTTTCACAGGGAAATGGTTATCAAGGATCAGGATCAGTACCAGGAAGGGCTAGAAGAGATGCTGCTTCCCGTGCTATGCAAGGTTGGCATGCCCAACGCCTTGGTGCTGGTGAGGTTGGGGACCCAATTATAAAGGTACGTATGAGTGATATATTCAAATCTTTCAGCTTGATTTGTTTTGAGGTTTGGCAGCAACGGTTTTGGGTTACACTTTTTGCAATTATAATTTGGCAGGACAAGAATCTCAACAATATGGCAAAGAATGAGAAGAATCTCAAAAGCATTAGTAAGCTAAATTTCGTGTTAAAATGTTTTTAGTGTATTAACATCGTCAGATCAACATTTTTTAAATTACTGATGTGGTGAAATCTGTTCTATCTGACCTATGAGCATGACTTAAATAGCTCACTTTTCTGTGCCTCACATTGTGTAGATTCATTAAAACAGAAGAGACCAGTTGAAGTGGAGCATTCAAATTCAAGCAAAGCCGCTCGAATTGACATATCTAAGCAGTAAGTCTTGACTCCAAGTTCTCTATACTTGGTTCTGTTAGAATATGTTCCATAATCTTGCAGACTGTAATATAAGTTTTTCATTTTATATATTGGAATTGATTTTTGAAGACGCATAGTATTTTTATAATTTGACAAAGGAACACAAGAAGCCACCGATATACATGTAGAAACATGATTTGCTTGATGTTTTGAGATCTGCTTTATGTTGCCAGTGATACCAGTTATGTGATATTATTGACCAAGATTGAATTAATTTGGCTAGTTGGTCTTCTATATCTAGGGTTATTTATATAACCAACATGCTTGATATGTAAATTCTCATCAAGTTGAGAAAGAGTGTTCTCTGTAGTTAATATGATTCTCAATGAGGATGACAATTTTTCTATTATCTTTCTAGAAAATATTCGCATCTTCCTGTAGACATATTAGTTAACAATAAAATAATTAGGTCCAGACTCACCTAAATGTTTGTATTGAATTTGTATGTAGAACATTTGAAAATATATGCAAACTTTGTTCTTCATTTTCAAGTATTGTATGGTATTGCATGTGATTGACCTTTTGCCAACACTAGTTCTTAGTCAAAGCTAGTGTGCTAAAGAGGATTACTTGTCTGTACCAGAATTGCTAAATGAATCTAAATCCTGTTGACAATGTTACCCCTTTTGATATTTCAACTCAATAGCAATTAACATTGTCTGGATCTCCTTTTGATTTGTAGACTGGTGACATCTGTTGTTGATGTTGGGCCCCCAGCTGACTGGGTGAAAATTAACGTACGCCAAACTGTATGTTCGCATCTTCTTACATCTATTTCTTCAATTTGTGGAAATGACGCTAATGCACAAAATAATTGATGTGCTTGTTTTATATGTGCAGAAGGAATGTTTTGAGGTTTATGCCCTGGTGCCGGGATTGTTGCGTGAGGAGGTGTGTGCTCTCTGTAGTTTCCTTCAGTTGTCTCGGATTAAGATTCCTCGATATTTCTCACTAGCTGCATATAAAAATAAATAACTAAAAAAGGGACAGCTTTTGTTTGTTTATATATATATATAGTCAGAGAGTATTCTTCACCATATTTCCTTATATCAGTTCAATCAGAAAATTGAAAAAGCAGACAAGCTATATAGTAACATCTGTTGCAGATTTGTTGGGCCTGACTTCGTAAGATTTAATTCAGTCTACTATGACTCAGGAGTGAGTTTTTTAAAGGAATATCGACCCACTCAATCCTATCTTGAAACTTCTAGGATGAAGTGCAGAAATGTTAGCTATATAATTGTAAACTCTTATGTCATTGTTTCAGATGCTGTATTCATGGTCAAGCAATTTTCCTCACCTCAATTTGTTCAAATACTTATCCTATTGAAAACATGCTTTCATTATAATCATTATTTTATTGTCTGCTTAAATTGGTATTTGTATGCATTGATCACATCTTAGCACAGATGGGAACCCAAAGCCTGAACTGATAGTTTTTACTGATTGTAGGTGTATTTTGTTTGTTTCTCTTCTTGTTGAAGAATTGTCTTTATGTTGTAGATAACATATTTGCATTTACTCCATTGTTGGCTTAGGTGCGAGTTCAATCAGATCCTGCTGGACGTTTGGTCATAACAGGTCAGCCCGAGCAAGTTGATAATCCCTGGGGGATTACACCATTCAAAAAGGTAAAACATAATTTTCAAAAAAAAAACTTATGTGCTGTTATATAATCTGTTACTACCATTTAATTGGATTCACAATGTATTTTTCTAATAATCATCTCAAGAATGCCATACCATTACCAATTTGTTATTACAAATCAAATAAAAGACATGCACCTTAAAATTTATTTCCGAGTATCGTACTTTTTATGTGTGCCGCACGTGCTCTATGCTAATAGTGATAAAAATCTTGAAGTAAAATAAAACGGCTGTTCCTTCTCACAAAAGAAATATAAAATGTTTGTAGTTCCTATTATTTCAAAGAAACAAATACAGATGAAAAAGAAAATACTCAGTCCATATGCTGAAGAAGAAAATAAGATTCACATTTCTAACAATATAATTGCGAGCCTAAAATAATGGACATAAATTATGACTAAGAAGAAAATAAGATTCACATTTCTAACAATATAATTGCGAGCCTAAAATTATGGACATAAATTATGACTAAGACTTGGGCGCAGACATCCCCAAAACCCATGTTTTATTTGGTGATTATATGTTAAGTACTCTTTAATTTATACTAATCCATAACTAGGTCAACTACTTAGGTGGCCATATTGTGCAGTGTTCGCACGAGAGTGCGCCTCAACCATTATTTAGTGGGTGCTAATGATGTAGAGATTTGTTTTGGGATATCGGAAGTTTATGGCTGACACGGTAGTTGCTGATATTCAGGTTATCAGTTTACCAGCAAGAATTCAACCAGTTCAGACTTCTGCCGTGGTAAGCCTGCATGGACGTCTCTTTGTCCGCATTCCGATTGAGCAGCCAAGCATCTAGATTCAAGTGTCTTGGACAACAATTTGATTTACCGGTAACATCTACAACTTCCTGTATGTGTATGGTTCACTATTACTTAATTACTTATGGTAGTGGATTAGGTTTGTTGTCGTTCATCTATATTAAAGTTTGTTACTAGCGAGAACATGGGGAGGCTTTTTTGGGCTATAGGTCCTCTTCACTGGAAGATGATGACTTATTTTATTTGAATGTCATGCCATGCTTGAATGGACGCAGTTTTTGCAGCATTTGTGGCTGCAGCGACGTTGGAGAGGGCAATATTCTAATTTTTTGCGCAGATTATATGATCACTTTACCTTAGGAAAAAGTCGTACTTTTCGTGTAGTGGACAGCCTATGAAATTATGAATATGATTCCCCATTTCCTGCTATTCATTTTATCATAGCTCTCTCTCAAGTACCGTTCCCTCCCTCCCAGCAATATATGTGACGATCTTTTGGTGCTTGTTGCCATATCTTAGGATTCATGGTATTTATAATTTTGTGGTACGTATCAGATATTATGCACAAATATTTATCACCAATTGCTACATAACTCTTAACAGGCCTATAAATCAATTCCAATTGTCATTGGTTTCTTTATCGACAATATCATACGCAATATGCAAACACTTCTTATTAGCATCAAAACTTACTACAATAAGTAGTTTACTTTTGAGTCTTCCCCTTAAGTATGTCTCATCAACAGTTAAAACTGATTTGTATGTTTGAAATATCAATAGAGCTGACCTAAATGTCCAAAATACATACTTGAAAATTTTGTTGGTTTTGGAGCTCAATCTCTCATCTGGAACCACTCAATAATTGTATCAAGATTCTGTTTTTGCAATTCAGCCATATATTTGGGCAATTCTCTAAATGAGTCATTCCATCCTTCATATACAAGCTCAATTGTCTTCCTACGAGCATACTAGACTTTTTTGTAGCTACATTCCACGTGATATTTGTCATCCGCGTATTTCTTGATTGCTGACGACTTGTAATCAACATCATTTTCAATTCATGTCGAACACACAAAGCAATCATTGCTGATGAAAAGTTAGCATGCCCCCTTGAATTTCAATGATCAAGACAAGTGTGTCAAGTAACCCACGTTTTTATTTCTCATCTTCTATCATACTTTCGTGATGTTGCTCAGACCTCCCAACTACATTTCAGTCTAATTTGACTAGCTCAACCTTGCAACCCATACGGAAATTTGCATACTGCATGCCTTCTTTTCCCTTTACTTTTCACAACCACGAACTGTCGCACAGCTTCCAAATGCTACAAAGTCACAACAGTCTTCAAATATAGCTTGATATTAAACTTTGTGCTCATGCCGATGTGTGGGATTACTTTCATCCCAATACCATGTGTTTTCTACATTACCATAAAAAATAGGTGTACTATACCCTCCAACTTCACTAGGTACAGACCGAAAATACTCTGACACTGTATGTACATATTGTGGAACTGATTGTTACCCACACATTATCGGAACATACGGTTTGACTGCAACAAATACTCATCATCACAAGAATCTTCATCTGATTCATCACTAAAATGTTCAGAACTGTCTGAATCATCTGCCCACGAAGGCCAATGCAGATCTGAGCCACCAGAATCTATGTTGTCACTATCATTTGCTTCATTCTCCGAAACATATGTGTTGTCTTCACCAGCAGAATTGTAGCTCAAATTTATACCTCCCAACATTTATTTCACGACTCATCCCTAAATCCTCTTGCTCTGGATGTTCGTCCCTCCTAGACGTCTCTGCTACATAACTAGTGGTTGCTTGGAATTCTTGTTGAGTAATCGTTGCAAACTCAATCATCAGTTCAACTTGACATGTTTCAACACTATCACTAAACATATATTGTATGCATTATTCATCAAGTGATAGGTGTATTCATTTTAGCCTTTATATACATATATAACTTGTACCCCGGTGGGTGGTAATTGGGGTTAAAGAAAGAAATGTTTGGCTGTAAAAATGAAACAGCTCTTTGAAGAACCCAAAGTAAGCAAACATGGTGGTCTCTTTTATCATAAGCTAGGAAAGCAAAGCAAAGTTTATACCCAAAAAATAACAATAAAAAGTAGAGAAAACATTCCTAGAACCACATGCTCCTAGTTTTGTTTTTTGCTATGCTTGGCCAAGCCTGCTTTTACCACTTTTGGTATGGCCCTCTTTTAATGCCTAATTAGGCAATAACGCTGGGAATGCTTTGTTTCCTAATGCGAGAACATCGAGGCCTTCTTCTTACTCACCAACTTATTGCTTCTATTCTACTACGTCTTTGACTGCCCATTGTTTTGTTTCACTCAATTCCTCTTTCCTCTTTATACAAAGGACAAACCAAGTTATCTATCTTAGCTAGACATGTGCAACCGCCAGTCGATCACATTGCTAGATACTAACCATTCTAAGACTAAACGTGCCCGGTTATTACAGTTACTGCCAACCAAACGAGCTCCTATTGTTTAATTTTCATTGTCTGGCCATTTTCAACTATATGATTTGCTCACGAGTTTCACAAACAATGCGCATGTCTGCTTAACCATAGGGTTTATATGTCTCATTTTGATAAAAGAAAATTCAACGAAATTGCTAGCTCCATTAAATAAGGATAGGAGGGTATGTGATACTCACTCTGTCCGGCATTAAAAGTTTCATTTTGTCATCTCGGTACGTCCGCCATTATATGTCTCATTTGCTTTTTACTATTTTTGGTAAGCAGGTTCATAATTTACTAATCATTCTACTCACATTTAATTATAAAATTAATATATAAAAGTAAGACTAATATTCCACTAATTTTTGTCATTCACGTTACCTTGCATTTCTTAAAATATGTGCAGTTTTCAAATGGCATCTATTGGCGGAAAAGGGAATATTAAACTTGAAAACCAAACCAACAATAAACCTCCATCATCTCCGACAATATTCTTTGTGCTACAGAAAAAATACCAAAAAATAAAATTTAAAAAAAAAAAGAACACATTTCAAGAAAATCAAAACGGTGGTGGTGGCCTTACACTAGTTCCACCGCCCAAACCAAACAAATCAGCTGCAAACGGATAACTCCCACTTGCCGAGTTGAACAAACCACCGCCGCCGCTATTACCTCCACCACCACCAGCACTGACACCGGAAGACTGCGAGGCGGCGCCGGCGGCGCTTCCTTCTTCCTCCTCTAAAGGCAAGCGCTCGAACACCGCATTCGCAAACGACGCCGCCATTAAAACCACAGGCCCCGACGCCACCAGCGGCCCCACCACGCTCCCGCCGACCACCTGCCCCTGCCCGCCGGAGAGAAATATAGACAGACCGCCGGAACCCGGCGGCGCGGGCGGCGGGAGCACCGTCCCCGAGAGCGAAAGGATCTCGAAGCGGCCCTGCAGCGTCACCACGGGCGCCGCCCCGGGCTGCCGCAGGGCGACGTTGGCGACGGCGCCGCTGCCACTGAGCACGCAAACGCCCCTCCCCCGCCGCCTCGCGTACACCGACAAGCTATCGACGACGTCGTTCCCGGATGAGACTTCGAGGATGTGGGTCCTGAGCGCGTTGGGACTGTCGCGGGTGACAAATATTGGCGGCTTCGATTTGTTCTTGGAGCCGGGTGGGCGACCGCGGGGCCGGCGTCCGGTGCCGGCGGAGCTGGTGGTGGGTGCGGCGTCGGTTTCTCTCTCAGACGGGGAGTCGCCGGAGGGGTCTAGGTCAGAATTAGGGTTGTGGAGAGAGATGGAAGGGGGCCGCGGCCCCTGCTGCAGAAGATGATGAACGTAGCGCGATGAATTCGGGGCTTCTTGCTCGTAATCAGCCATTTCCACATCTACAGACTACAATCTCTCTCTCTCTCTCTCTTTTAAAGAGTGAGAAATTACAGAGAAAGAACAAGTGCGCAAGATTATAGCTTTATGTGCAGGAGACAAGTACAAGAGTCGAAGGGTTGTTTTACTGAAATCTGACAATAGCGAGATTGAAAGAAGTTATTGACAGAGAGAGAGAGGAGAGAGAAACCAAGTGCATTGAGATCCGCAGTGGAAGACTACTAGTACATACTCACTACTACAACCCAAGAATGATGAGATATTATATATATATACGGAGCTGAATCTTGGGCTTTAATCTTTGATATAATTGAAGTTGTGCAACAAGCCAAGGCAACCAGTAGCAGAAAATGACCTTTTTTTTGGGAGAAAGCAGAAAATGAAGGCAGGCTGGAGAAGAAGCTTCAGGAGAAAGTGTTTGGTAATATTGTTTCCAAGACTGAGACGATGAGGTGAGAGGTTCAACTTTGCCTTTTTCTGCTCGGATATGTACTTATATTTATCTTTAACCAATATAAAAAAGAATATATACAGATTACTACTGAATCCCTTTTACAGATAATATTCTAACCAACAATTAATAAACTAATATAGTTATATATAATAGTTATTTTGAAATAATAAAAATAAAATATAGTTATATATAATATATAAAGTAGTCACTATTCTAAAAATATTCTTTAATAATAGTTCAAAGTGAACTACCACACGATTGATTTCACAATCATTCATAAAATTTACTAGAGTAAACATAAACAAATATAAATATTAATAAATTGAATACTCGGCTTTTATATATTGTAAAATTATAGAAAGACACATGGTTGTGTTAGATTATTTGTAATTTTAGGCTAGGGCTAGCTATTAATAAATTGTCACGCATGTTGATCGGACTTAATCTTTTTTGAGTTAGAAATATTTAATTTTAACCCTAATTCTTTGGTATAATCCGTTGAATTAGCTACTCAGGCCACAAATTTTTCAGAAAAACCTGATAACATCTGCTGTTAGCCAATCATGTCACTAGTACCAAAATTTAAGCAGAATTAGATATTGCAGAAGACGACAATCATGACTTATAGGGAAAAAATAATTCATATAAAAAATAGGGACCCAATAAAAAATTGATGACCTGCACGTAATACGATGACTAAAATAACTTATTTTCTTGTTCACGTGACATAATTTACTCTTGCCGGTACTAAATTACCAAGACATTAAGCGTGGCACGGAACCACGTGGAGGGTGTCGGAATTGCCACGTGGCACGGAACCACGTGGAGGGTGTCGGATTTGCCAAATCTAGTCAACACTTAATTCTGATCCTCTTCAGCAGTACTTGATTACTGTCCAAACTTAAGGAAAAAATATTCTTCTTCTTGATATAATGTTAGTTGGTGTATTTAATTAATAATTTTTTAATAAGTAGAATTATAGTGTATCTACGTTGAGATGCACATTAAAATTAAAATTGATATATTATTTGTTAGAGATTTATTAATTAGACGCACCAACTTATATTGTTACATGGCGCGTTTAAATCAGAAAATTATTTCTCAAACATATGATTTTATAATATCAAATAGAAATATGAATAGAATTTGTGGGATTTTTTTATTTTATTTTTTTGGAGGAAAGAACTAAGGAAATTAACAATATATACTTAATTATTGGCATAGAATCCCCTGGAAAAATAATAAATGCGACAGATAAATATTAAAAATAATGTAGGGCGGACAAGGACCGAAATTGCGGCCGGTAAAATGCGCCGCACAATGCGGCAATGCCCCACAAAACACTCCCTATCCACTCAATACCCCTTTATTATATATTATACATATTGCATACTTTATTACATTTACATAACATTAATATATGATATCCAATTCCAATATATTAAAAAAGCGGCGGATCCAAGGGGGTTTGGGAGGGGATGCAGATATGGTCGCCTCTTCCCCGATGGCCGGATATGCCTTTGTTGCGGCTCATAGCTTGAAAAATTTTGTTTCTCTGGAAAAAAATAAAGCTTGAGAAAATCGTATGTGCTATGATCTACCATTGTTGCGACTCGTAAACTGGAGAAAACGTCATGTAAATATATATATTGAAGCCACTGAATGAGACTTTCAACTATAGCTCTTGGATTACACCTCCCTTCATAGTTAAATTCTGAATCTGCCACTATATTAGAAAGAAGTACATAGATGTATCACAAATATTTAAATGATATCTGCTCTTACATTCAGTAACGTTGACTACTAAACCATAAACTAGATTTTAATGTAAAGAAAAAGGTAGACCACAGACAATTAAATAGTAAAGATATGATATTGAAAAGCACCCAATTTAAAAGAAGACGCAACTATATTCCAACAAATTAGGATGGTTGTTTTAATATCTTCTTATTTTTTCTCAATGCTTTTCTTATAGAATAATTATTAGTGTGCTTTTATTTTTTGTTTTTTAAGAGAAAGGTACTATAATATTTATTCGCAATCGCATGGAACATAAAAAGACCTATCATAGTTCTCGTAACAAAGATACAATAATGTTTAGTTATAATTAATAATCTAATATTAAGCTTATTTCTACTATCAAACACACTCTAAAAGAAAATCAATAGACATTCTAGTTAACACATGCGTCGCAGCCTATACATCTTGCCTTATAACATCTTGGATCCCAAAGTTTACTATCAAACCAAGAGTGGTTCAACTACTCCCAACTACGGCTCAACCCTGTGTGCTTTATCCAATAAAGAGCCCCGTGCATCCCCGTGGCTTCTCTCCATACACCCTCAGACAACCTGGGCGGCGTCAGTAGGACCACCCTGTATGCTCTGGATTGTGCACACACTATGTCGATAATTGCCGACGTAGGTGAAAGAAAATGAAAGAAATAAGTTTTTGTGTGTGGAATTGACTATATGTTTAGCCCGGTCTTGATTGAGAGAAATTTTTATTTTTTTTCTCTTGTCAAAATTGGTG
Source organism: Monilaria moniliformis (assembly GCA_034509125.1). NCBI lineage: Eukaryota > Viridiplantae > Streptophyta > Magnoliopsida > Caryophyllales > Aizoaceae > Monilaria > Monilaria moniliformis. Next base: position 19,479 of record JAYDZE010539014.1, read on the forward strand.
AGAATCCTAATTATTTATCTTATTATGAATCTCTCTCTCTCTCTCTATCTGCACAACTAGTGAGGCTATGGCGTTGGCAAAAGAGAGTGATTATGCTCTTAAAAAGGGGGACCAGAAATGAAGGGGAATGGGGCCAAACCCATGTCTAAAATGGAAGGTTCAAGGTATATATCCATGCCTCCAAACAAATCCAATGAATCCAAGTCAAACTCACAACTCATTTTTGGAGAAATCACAATTGAGCTGTAATTTCACTATTTTTAAGTGTGCCATTCAATACTAGTCATAACGTGATAGTATAATACTACGTCTATATCTCTCTGTCAATATTTCCTCGTACATGAAGCAGCATGGGGATATCGTCTTCATAAGTACCATTGAATAGTCCCTTGAATCAATGATGCAATGCTTTCTTAATTTATGATTATCCGGATTTGATACTACATATATAAATTGAGAAAAATATTATGTTATATATCTTATGTGAGTGTCATTTATGAGTATTTTTCTGGTATATTCCATGTTAGAATTATTTGCTTTTTTTTTATACGTTTAATTTTTCTAATATCTCAAAAGTTGATATTGACGTCATTAATTCTACAAATTACATAAAAATCAAACCTCGATTGGTTCATTTTTAGGTATTAGAATTAAATTTAAGGTATAAAACAAAACAAATAATGTTAAACATGAACTGAATGAGAGCAGTGTTCACGGACGGTGGTCACATATAATATGTAGCACAACATCTCTCTCTCTCTCTCTATAAATATATATATATAATAGAAAAAGATCCAGTAATAATGATAAATATACGTGAGAATTGAGAATGACGTAAAAATATAAATTAATCCCACGATTTCTGCATCACTATCACTCCCCATAAAAATAGAAAACTTATCATACAACATACAAATCATATTGACGCATCTATCCTTCATGGATATAAAGTTGAAAATAAACTATCCACATGGCATATTTCTTGTCCCTTAGATCTGTATATCTAACGGCCTATTTTCAATTTTAGTTTTACATTAAAATTTGATTCGCATTTAAATACAAACTCTATATATATATTCAAATTATGAGATCTATGAATTAGGCCGCCAATACACATTTGAATGATTTCTTGGATGATAACATCATCCTAGTTGGCCAGCCCATATAAGAGCCGAAAGGCAATTCACAAGTTCTTTTCCTTTCTTTATCTTGTTTAATTAGTACAAATCCACCAATGATTTGTATATCATGACATGTCTATCCGAGGTAGTTGCGACCAAGAATGTCGTCATTGTTATACACTGATTTTAGTCATATTAAATCAGAACCAATAAAACTTCAATATTTCATTTATTTTAATGATCAAAGAAAGTTGCAATATATTTCACTCCTATGTATTTAAATAGTACTTAATTAGGATGCTTTTTTTAATTAATTAATATGCTTTTTCCGAACGAAGTTTCTGTACCTAGAAGGTTTAAACGGTCGAAAGCAAAAGAAGCATCAATAAATTGAATATTTAATTGAAGGATCTGTGACGACCAGTAGTTTTCCTCTTTAAAATTTTAAAAGTTAATCAAGCTGGTAATCACTTTCTTATTATAATGCAGACCCATTAAGAAAAAGATTCGCCACCTATCTCTTTCTTTAATTATTATCACAAACTACCACTATTTGGTATACAAGTTAACCTATGATATGATAATTTATCTATAGTTATTTATGTGTTTAGTTAGCATGTTTGCCAAACAAAAAAGCCCGTATTAATTACTTGACCCGACCACAATGTTACTAAGAAGGGTTCTTTTCTTTGAAATTTTCATTGAGAAAGTTGTTATCCTTATCATAAACGCATGTTACAGTAACATGACTCCTATCTTAATACACTTAATTCTAACCAACATACCAAACGGGGCCTAAGAGTTAAGTTCCAACTTCATCATATGTTGTGAGCCAATCTTCACTTGGCAATTACCTTGATGATATATTAATTATTTTATGAATTAATTACAAATTAAATCACTAGCTTAGATCTAATTTACACTTACAACATCATTTTCAGAGTGTTCGGAGCGAATAGGGGTCACCCCACATTTGACCAATTCTCCAAACTTTCAGTTCAAACAAATTCTAGTCGTTCCAACATTTGATTCGAGAAATCAAATGTAGGATCTTAACAAGCTGGAGGAGATGAACATGTTGATTGAGTAATGGTTGTCGCCCTTGAACAAGTAATGTAATTGCATGATCCACCACAAGTTGCATGAATGAATGTAGTAAGTAAATTGCATGATATGGATCGTCTAAAACAAAATGCATTATATAATTTGATTGCTAAATTACTACAGTACAAGAAACAACTTTTTATGTTTATTTAAGGAGGGGAGACCCTAGGCTGCTATTTTAGGGGGGAATGCATGTTTATTGGTTTGTTCAAATACATAATATAGTATATACACACACTCCTAGAAAGATGAGTGATTGCAAATAAGGAAAAACAAAGATTCTAGATTTCAAATAGTTCATGGGCCAAGCCCATGTTCTTGTCTTTTTGTTTAAAGAACCAAAAAAGCACTTCCACCTTTTATATGTAAAAGCCCATTCATTCTCATTTGGATTACTTATCTACCAATTAATTAACTTATTGCCCCTTGTCGTCAATGGACTCCTGATGTATATGAAGAGTGTTTTAAAAATCGGTCCGGACAGGCCAGTTGACAGGTTTGTCTGCGAACCGGTGTGATGTCTGGTCCGTTCGTAAAAACCACCAAGCTATTGAACCAGTGCAAATCGAAAAAACCGGCCGGTTCGACCAAAAACCGGCGGCCGGTTTAATCGGTTTTTTAATTTTTTAAATATTTCTAAAAAATTATTTTAATTTGGGCTTAATGGAATTTAATCCCTTAACCAATGATAAGGTGTGTTATACATTATCCATTGGACTACAAGTACTTTTATAATAATTTATAAACTTTAAATATTCTCATACATAAAATATGAGAATTTTTTATATACACTATTTATTAATTCGTGGTTGATTAAGGAGCAATATCCTATATTTTTACTCAAAATTGATAAAATAATTCATGTATGCTAGTAAAATTATAAAACTTAAAGACTATATGATTAATGTATAAAGTAACTAATTAATTTTGATATTTTTTATTTAATATATATTTAATTGCATTTTATAATTTACTAAAATTTATTTATATTTATCTTTTATTAAATTTTAATATTAATTATAATTAATATATATATATATATATATATTTGCTACAGTATTTCGGTCCGACCAGTGGTCTGACCGATCCAATCGATTGAACCTTGAACCGATAGCTTTGCCGGTTCGCTCACCGGTCCGGTTTTTAAAACATTGCGAAAGATGCATTATTTTTATTTAATATTTTGCACCAAAGTTTCATATCTAAAGACCTTGAACTACATATAGATATGATTAATTAAAGACTTGGTAAAGAACACCATTCAAAAATTTGAAATATGCTTTTCAAGTATGATTACTTGTGTTGCGTAGTTTACTAGTTTACAAAGTATTAGGACATACACAACAGCGGCGCATATGTGGCCGCCGTGCGTGATGCGGTTGGGGTGGGGGGAAGGGCTGCGTTGCGAGGGGGCTCAACGGCCAACAGTCGCGGCGTGAGCCCCGTGTGCGGTGAGGTCGTGGCGATCGGTTGCAATTGCGGCTGAATATTCGGCGCCGTTACGGGTGATTCGGCAGCCGCATCTATTATTTTCAAATTTGTGTTTTGTATTTAATTTTATTTATTGTATTTTTGTGATTGGTTGATCAACACTCGTTGACCGCGCCCAATTTTTAATTTTTAATTTTTTTATTCAATCCTACATCTATAAATACCCACATCCCTCAACAAAATTCCCATCCCAAAATCTCACTCTCATCAATTCTCTTCTCTCTGAATTTCTCTCATCATTCTTTTTTTTCATTTTCTACTACAATTCATGGATAGTTCGGATTCATATGAGGAGGAGAACATGATATTTGAGGTGATAATAAAGGTTGAGCAAGACAAACAAGAGTAGTTAAGAAGATGGGTTGTTGCGCGGGTCGAGATGCCTCATCTACAAAGAACGTAGGTGCAACGAGAGCGTGAAATTTTCGCTCAATAACACGTCGACGATTATTTCTCCGACGAGCCACGATGGGCCCCAATTGTTTTCCGACGTCGCTTCCATATGCGCAAATCGTTGTTTTTGGACATTGCTAATACGTCAGCAGGATGTGATGTTAATTTCCAAAGGCGGCCCGACGTCACTGGACACGACAAACTCTACAGAAGCGCACGCCGACAATTCGGCAACTGGCCCAGTGGCATGGAGATAAGCCTACACCAGCGGCTATAAGGGCACACATTCGACCATCATCCTCGAAGCATTTGCTGACCAACGTTTATGGATCTGGCATACATTCTTTGGCATGGCCAGATCGAAAAATGACATCAACATCTTGAACGGCCACCTGTCTTCAATGATGAATGCGCTGGCATAGTCAGCCATTCAATTCACGGCCAATGGCATCTACCCAAAGTGGTCGATTACATTTAGCCAAAGTGGCCGGTGTTCATTAATTCGATTACATGTCCGACAGATACAAAGAGATCATTGTTTACTCAAAAGTGGGAGGTGTCACGAAAGGATATAGAACGAACTTTCGGTGTATTTCGAACACGGTGGGTGATAGTAAAAGGTCTGGCACATATGTGGTATCAATCATGCATCACCGACGTGATGTATGCATATATTATACTGCATAATATGATAATCAAAGACGAAGGAGACAACACAAATGATTGGGCAGATCAAAAAGTTGGATCTAGCTCAGGAGTGGCCTGCGACAACCCGATTTAAGGTGCACCACCTCAATTTCGAGCATTTGTGAATCGATATGCTTCTCTCACGACGGATGAGTTCACAGTCGACTCCAGTATAATCTGATCGAAGATATTTGGGCATGCTCCAACAACTGAATTGGGTTTATCTTTATCTATGTACTATTTAAGAATTTAAAATATATAATTATTGGTATTTTATTAATATAATTTTCTAATTTTAATTATGTCATTTTTGATTTATTAGTAATTTATTTTGATTTTACAAATATTATAATATAAATAATTATATGAAATTGGTCAATAATAAAAAATTGATTAAATGAGAAAATAGAATTGTAGCTAAAAATGAGGCTGATGATATGATAGCGATAAGATAGAGAAAATGAAGTTATTGCTAAAATTAAGGTTACAAATAGGATTGTGTTGCGGATGAGTATATAGTGAAACTTATCCGGTATACACATCTAACATTGATTACAAAATATTCTCATCATGAATTTTTTTATATAATATGACATGTAATTTGTTACAATTGAAACAGAATCATGAGATGTGCTAAGCCATATGCATATGCGGGGGCATATCTATATTTTCCTGTGTCCTCCGTATCATAATCAGATGCTTTTTTCCTTTATGGGCTGATGCCTTCTTTATTTTCTTGTTCTTTTTTCTTTTCTGTTATGTAAAGAATATGTATATTTATGAATATTGCAGCAAAAGTCAAATTACGAATTTAGTTCGTACAATATTCTTGATGATAACGAATGAGTCCCACAAATAAGAAAAGATAGAGCAAACAAAATAAATCGCACATATATGATTTATATAATGTAAGATATTAGACGTGTGTGCTCTAAAGATAAGAGTTAAAAGTCGAAATAAGAGCATAACGAAATGTCCTGGTATACAATGGCTTACAGTTAACATCATTTTACAACTTAATTAAGTTTACTACATAACGGAATCGATGTATAAAACGACATTAAACTTTGTAGTTTATACTTAACAGTAGAAGAAGGAAGGGATACTCGTACTACACAATTATTGGAACATAGATGCAAATTGTAGTTGATCTGAGATAAATGCTGCTTTTATAATAATTGAAACAATAATAATAAATCAAGCGTGTTCGACCCCTAATCATTGGCATTACTTTCATTTTTTGCGTTTTTTCTATACTTTTTTTTTTTTTTCCTGTATGTTTATGGGTTTTTCTCCCTTTTTTTTTTTTCCCTCTATGTTTTCAGACTTTCAGTTGCATTTCATGCGATTCCATGCGTTTTTCTCTTTTTTCGCTGTTTGTTTATAACATTTTATTTGAGTCTGCCTCACCCCGTTAAGTTATTTTTCGTAAGTGCACTTTCAATATATGAAAAACGAAGCTTTTATTTTATCGAACATAATATCATATTAAATCTTTAATATATTAAATATTCGAGAACTCGTGCCCTTTGTGTAGTGCAAGGCTTTTAAGGGCATCCGCAGTAGGATGTCCGCGTCCCTTCTCGACAGGACGAGACGGCCGCAGGCCGCGCTGCAGAAGTCGGGCGTCGCAAGGCGGAGGGAAAGAGGCCTGGTCATCCCGCCACGCGCCTCTTCCCACAGCAACCAATGAGATGGGCGCGTCTCGCCCACTCGCTGCCCCTGCGAGTGGGCGAGAATTTTGACCGTTTTTTATTTATTTTAATTCTGCGTAAATTCGAAAAAAAAATCCAACGGAAAAAACGGCCATTTCAATTATTATTTTTAATTTATACACACTCCTATAAATACCCCATTCCCCCACTTCATTTTCCACTCCATCTATTTCTCTCTCTTTCATCTCCTTCACCACATTCTTTTAATTTTCAAATGCAAAAATGTCTGACGACGACAACCAACCCCAATGGCGCAATTGGTTCATGCACGAGACCTACGGGGCATACGCGCTGGGCTCCGCTCAGTCCGCGGCCAACCCCCATGAGCTCCGCACCCAGCATGAGCTCTCCACCCACGACGAGATCCCCACACAGTAATTGGACGACATCCAACTGTCCGATTAGCCGACGAACCGTGATGTTTGAGCGACATACACCTCGGAGGAGAAAAAATGGATCTTCGAGGTGTATGTTGACACTAGTGAGGATCTCATCGTCGGCAACCAACAAAAATCCAAAGTTTTTTAGCATAGGGTTGTCGCTGCATACAATGAAAACCGACCGGAAGGCGTCTCGGCGCGCACTCAGAAGATGATCCGGGCTTATTTTGACTGAGTTAGCCCGAAAATCTCAAAGTTTTGCGGCATCTACAATAACTTGGAGAAGGATTGGCCAAGCGGCGCAAGCGAGGTGGATATTCTAAAAGCCGCCATGCAAGTCTACCAAAAACGACACCGGTAGACCATTCAAGTAGACCATTCAAGTACGCCGCTACTTGGAACAAGGTCCGAAGCATCGACAAGTGGGCGGGTGGCCTCGATTCGGCGCCGAAGCGCATGAAGAACACCTCGAGCGGCTACTACTCCACGAGTGGTGGCGAAGGATCCAAAGTCGCGAGCTCGGAGGCATCGGGGAGGTCGAGTCCAGTCCGTCCGATCGGAATGAAAGCGATGAAGAGAATGAGAAAAGCGCCAGCTTCGAGCAATGCGGATCCGGTGGTGATGGCGGCAGCCAACAAAACGCTATTGTACAACTTGTTGACGAACATATTCCAAAGACACTAGTGCTATGCCACTTGAACAATTGGAGTGCACTGGAGATTGATCAACAATCTCCAGAAGAATTTGAGCATGTTGCCGAAGGATTAATATTTTTAGGAATTTTAATAATGTAATTTTAGGATTTTCAAATTATGTAATTTTTAATTTTTTAATTAAGATTTTTTAACATCGAACTTTGAAGAATCGAATTATTGGCTAATGAAATTTGGAGTCATGCCAAATTCTAAAAAACTAAAAGTTCATTTATTTTTTGACAAAAAAATGAGTTCGTTAAATACCAAAATTTTGATATAGCTTTAAACTGAATACTTAATTTATGTTTTTTTTATGAACTATTATATGTGAATAGAATATAACTATCATACCCCTGAACTATTATATGTGAATAGAATATAACTATCATACGCCTTCAATAATAATGCAAGATCCCTTTCAATAAAAGGTGTTTTTTTGGGTAAAAATGCGTTAAAAGAAGTGAAGAGTAAAATGATACATGCTATACTCGGGCATTCTCTAGGGAAATACAACAAGACAATCTAATAACTGACTGCGGCGAAGGAGTGGATAGTACTAACTATAATCAAATAAGATGATGGCCCAACGGCTTACAAAGTTCCTAATTCTAGGTGGCACACAACACGATCAATTGGAAAGATATAATAGAGGACCGTATAAACTTCAGTGTGGACCATATTGTTCTTGAATATCTTGGTGGAATGAATGGTTACCATACTAGCTTAGGCCAATACAATTTTTCACATTTGTCTGTAAGAAACTCATATGCCTCTGCAACACCTTTCTTTTTGTACCGTTGCTTCACCAGGTCTTTCTTTTTTGTCCATCACCCACAGTCAGTATCAATTCGATCTCTGATGGACTCCCACATGTCTTTGCCCGCCAGGTATTCAGTATGGAACCATCGGATCCATAACGAATTGACTTTGGTATATATGTTGTGCTTTGTTCCACGTGTTTAGGTTTCTCAAAGAAATACCTCCTTTTTGCTTTCGGCATGCAGACATTCTTCCATGCAACTGAGCAGAGCATTTGAATCCAGTGGCATTGGACTCCTTCAAGGACGTATCAGATTAGCTCTGCACAGCCTGCCAAGAAGAAATTTAAGTTTGCCCAACGATTTATGAAAGACAAATCTGTTCAATAAAAAAGCTGAAATGGTGATTGATGTGATAGGATATGCAGCTCGGCCCACCATAAGGTCAGCCCAACGACGACAAGTTCGGCCCATCAGAAGTCCAGTCCAGCCCACGAGCCAACAACTCGGCTATAAAGGAGCTCGGACCAGAGGCCAACAGCTCGTCCATAAAGGAGCTCGGACCAGAGGCCAATAGCCAGCTCGGCCATAAGGGAGCTCGGATCAGAGACATGCAGCTCGGCACTAAGGAAGGTAGAAGCTCGGCTACAACCGTCCACTACCTCCACTACTTTCTAACCGCCAGCCATGATCCTGGAAACCGCCCCACGATCTCTGTAACCGCCGAGTCTCTTTAATGGCCATCAATTCTAGCAACGGCCGATGTAATACTATAAATAGAGGCTAGATTAGTGGAAAAAGGGTTGAATACTCTACACTTGTAAACATTCTACAATAATATTCAGCATATACGCTTTGAGCTGTGGACGTAGATCAATTACGATCGAACCACGTAAAAATCTTGTGCGCATATTCTTAAATTCCTGATCCATATCCGAATAAAAAAAACCCGGGAAAATAAGATCGATCAGTTTTTATTAGAGAAATCAACATAGAAGATAATTTGTTAATAGATTAGAAGATAATAATACATTTGTTGTTGATTATAAAAATATTGAAATTTATATAAAGGACTAATAGTTTTCAATACATCTTTCCAAACCAACCTATATAACAATAACATATTTTGTTGTGGGAAAGTAAAGTTTAGTTTAAATCATTGCACGGTATGTTTTAAGATATTCTGTTTCTATATATTATTGCTTTGAAATATCTACTATTAGTATAATGTTTTGTTTATTTATCTTAATGTAGAAAATTGAATTATAATGTTATTACTTGAAAAATATTTTAATCAGATATGGATTACCCCAAAAGTGATATGGTCGTCTGTTTATAATCTATTGAAGGAAAGTTAGCAAAAAGGGTTGGTATAGTGATGGTTCTATAGATGAAAGTACTGAGATTGATTGCTGGGATGTGTGGAGTCTATAAACAGGTCCATCTTTCGTCAATCTATTCAGACGTCTGTTGTTTTAGGAATTTGGGATATTTTTTTCTAAATATCTGGTGCACTTTCAAATATATCAGCAAGTGACAGTATACAAAGCTTTTCTCTTCAGTTTGCGTAATGCATTAACTTTTTATTAATTCATATTTATCAAGTTTCACTTCTCGGTTTGTCATAAGTTCATCATTGTGTTCAATTTTTTTCAAATCAATAGCAAAGGTACATCATGAAAAAACTACGAAAATCTACCACGGTTCAAAATTCAGGAAACAAAAATATGGCACATTCAACACCATGTTAGTTGTATATCATGTGTTCTGCTTTGTTTTAGCTCATCCACATGAATTAGAGACATACTATTGGATGTTCGACTTTTTGCTCTATTTCGTTTTTCTTAGGTTTTCTTTTGTGGACCACTTTTTGTCTTCATTGATCGTACATGCGGTCAAGAAATTCAATTCATTAAAACTAAATCTGTGTTTCATACTAAAATAATTTTCATTACTCAAGTTTCATACTTATCTTATAGATCAGCAATTACCATAGACAAAGAGTTGTCAGAAGTTGGTAGATCTACAGTCATAACATCATCCTCACCCACCAGAATATGTGAAGCACTGTTCAATTTTGTGAATTTAAATGTATATTTTCAATAAATACAAAGCACATAGAATTGAATATTTGGCTAAAAATGTTCTACTTCGTAATAGGCTAAGCAGGAAAAAAGGGCATTCATAAATTGAAATTGGAGTAATACCTTCTGTTTGTCTTGGAATAAATCTCCCAACACTAAAGTAAGACATCATTGATAATTGCTGCATTATTTTTCTATGTTGAAGAGAATAGGGATGTTGGCGGATGTGTGGCATTTCCAGTAGACTTTTTAGGTGTTTGGCTGGGCTATTCAGTTAATTTTCTGGTTATGCTCTATCGCTGGTTAGGTTGGAAGGGTATCTCTGTGTGATGTGGTGAAGTATATTGGTTGTGGAGGATAACATCGGCGTTGTCGGAGAAGTATAGTCGTCGGTAATTTTGTGTTGTGGGTGGACGCGAAGCTTGAAGGATTCTAGGGCTATGAAATATGTGACCCGCACCGGTTTGAATGTAGCCCTAGAATTCACAAGAGTCGATATATATATATATATATATATATATATATATATTAATGTCGATTTTGTGGTAGATGAGCATTTAATAGCCCAATCTTAAAAGCATTATATTAAGATATTTAATTAGCAAATCAAAATGAAATTTGGGGGAAAAAATATGAAAATGCAGATGATACCACTAAAAACTTATTTGATATTATAAGTTTTACAATTAATTGGATTGAATATCTACTAGACCAATAAATTTAGATTAATTATTTAATCGAGGTCACAATAAAGTTATAATATAAGTGTAAATTATTCAATTTAGACTAATAAGTCTAAATTGACTCTGGTTGTCATACATCCACATGTTAGTATTTTTTTTTTTTTATACAAAAAATCACCTATTTTAAAATTTAAAATGCTACATTAATTTATTTTAGTGTAAAATTCGGCTTTGTATATAACGTTATTTTTCTTCTTTGCAGATGAACGATGTGCAAAGATTTGTCGATGGAATATAAACCACAATTCTGACATCATAATTGTTCATTCATTTGAAAACTGTTCATCAACATCATGTTCGTCGTCTTTGTTAATTGAAAATATAAATGGTCATGAAAATCGATCTACTGCATGTGGTGATACTTTTAGTAATAGTTGTAGAGATTCATGTAATTCATTTAATGTGAAAGAGAGTATTACAAGGTTGTCAAATTTGGTGAGAAACGAAGGTTATTATTTTTATTTTTTGGGTATATTCTCAAAGTAATATTTTTTCTTTAATGTTTTCATATTTATAGTTGTACTAATATAAGTTGACATAGTATATTATGGAGAATTGTATTTTTTTTACTTACATTATAGTTTGATTTTTTATTTTATTTTTTTGTAGACTAGTTCGATATTAGTGATGCATCTTTTATATGTTCATATTGTCGCGCACATTTTTGGTACGAAGAGTGATTGGGCAAACCATCTAAGGTAAAAACTCTGAAGTATTCAGGTTGTTGTATGAGTGGAAAGATTCGAATTCCTAAAATGCCTACAACGCCCAAGGTCTTGCATGAATTGATGTTTTGTTAAGACTCTAATAGCAGTCACTATTTAAAAAACATTCGTTCTTATAATTCAATGTTTGGATTAACATCGATGGGAGGAAAGATTGATAATAGTTGGAATAGGGGCGATGCTGCTCTTGTGTTTCGTTTGCATGGCTAAAATTATCATCTAACTGGAAGTTTAATGCCGATAAATGATTGTCCACCAAAGTTTACCCAATTGTACATCTATGATACGGAGAACAAGGTCAATAATAGACTAATGTCCGTCAGGTACGTTGTTTGTATTCAAAATTTGATAACTAATACCAACATGAATTAATGATATTGTATTTTGAATCTATTTATTTTTAATTTTTTAGGGATATGAGTGAGGTGAACAATCTTCGTACTGAAATAGTTATGGATATCCAAAATATGTTAGATGAAAATAATGTTTTGGTCAAATCATTTAGAATGGCGAAGCAGAAAATTATTCAGGAAAAATGAAATAAATGTAAATTTAAAGTTGTTTAATAAGAGAGTTAGAGATGGTAGAGCGTGTAATTTACCTTCTGTATTTGAAGTTTTTGCGCTAATAGTCTGGGACTTTGATGAAGCATTAGATGATAGAGATATCATTGTGGAATCTCAGACTAGTGTATTGAAGCGTATTACTGAGCTACATCCATCTTATCTTGCATTACAATATCCACTTCTATTCTCCTATGGTGAAGACGATTGTAGAGAAGATATTGGTTTTTCAAATTCTTTCGGTGATTCCGTATGTAGCAGGAGTAGAATTCGTCCAACATAATTTTTCTCATTCCGACTGCATGAAAGAGAATATGAGTGTTCTAATATTTTGTACTCTCGGAGACTTTTTCAACAATTTGTTGTTGATGTTTACACAATGATTGAAGCAGGACAGATTTGTACGAACACAACAAATGAAATTGCATGCTGAAATGTATAAAGGGTTGGTTGATGTAGTGCTAAGAGATGAGACAAATCCTGCTACAATAGGAAAGCATGATATTATGCCTTCAAGTTTTGTTGGGGGTGCCCGATACATGATTCAAAACTATCAGGATGCAATGGTGATCTATAGATGGGTATGATTTCCAAATTTATTTATTACATTTACTTACAATCCGAAGTTGCCTCAGATTATTAGATATGTTGAAAAAGAAATTTGAAATCAGAAGATCGTCCTGATATTGTTTGTCGAGTTTTTAAAGTCAAATTGGATACGTTAATTACGTTAATTAGGGATCTTTGACATAATGAAGTTTTTGGAGTTGTAAAAGCAGGTGCATACAATTTAAATGTTTAAGTTATTTTGGATATATCAATCTTAAATAGATTATACTAAATTCGTACATCAAGTGTAAGATATATTTTTCATTTGCAGTTGTTTACAAAGTGGATTTCCAAAAACGTGGGTTGCCTTTTGCACATATCCTGCTTTTTTTGAGTAAGGATGACAAACAACCTGATGTTGGGCACATTGACAAAATTATTTCTGCTGAAATTCCTGATCGCGAAACTGATCCTTACTATTATGCAAATGTTGAAGAATTTATGGTCCATGGTCCGTGTGGTGCTGTTAGACAATCATCTTCGTGCATGTCTAATGGCCGATGTACAAAATATTTTTCAAAAAGATATGTTGATGTGACAATCTTTGATGAGGATGGGTGTCCTGTTTATAAACGTAGAGATAATGGTCATGTTGTTTTTAAGAAAGATGTGCTATTAGTGTTGGGGTTTTAAATATTCCAATGAAGGAATCCCCTACCCGGGATCTACTAGGTTAATATAAGAAATTCTTTCATG